>CAMKVN010000368.1:0-30804 GCA_946474995.1 Funneliformis geosporum | reverse complement strand
ATAAATTTTTTTTAAAAATTACAAATTTTTAGCTTCTAAGTAACATTACATTTTTTATTATATAATTAAAGATAAAAGTTATTATAATATATTACATATTTATATAATTAATTTAAAAAAAAAATTTTTAAAACTATTAATTATTTATAAAAGTAAATCAGAAGAGAATTTACAGTAAATAAGCAGGCAAATTTGCCTGCGAAACCCTACAATCTAAGAGATAATAAATTATTTAATAGAATTTGTTTAACGAATCTGTAACGAATCGTTTAACAGAATTTGTTTAACGAAAACTGTAACAAATCATTTAAACGAATCTGTATTACAGATTCACTAATGAATCATTTAAACAGAATTCATTTAACGAAATCCGTAACGAATCATATAACAGATTTATTAACGAAAACTGAAATAAATCATTTAAATAGAATTCATTTAACAAAAACTGTAATGAATTATTAAATGGAATTCGTTTAACGAAAATTGTAATGAATCGTTATACGCAGAGTTGGGAATTTTATATGTACTAGATAAAATTAACATTGTACTTGTACTGTACTTGTACTAATTTTTATATTAATTATTATGGTATACTAATTGTACTAACTGTACTAATCATTGTACTAATATTGTACTTTCTAATACTGGTTATACAGATTCGTTAACGAAAACCTGAAATGAATTATTAGCCAGATTCGTTTAACGAAATCTGTAATGAATCATATTATAGATTCGTTAACAAATTGTTATAATAAATTTTGTGATAAATCGTCATAGTGAACTATTGTTAACGTGACTTGTTAGTGAATTGTTACCAATCAGTAAATTCTAATTGAATAATAATCATTAATCAGGTATTAAACCGATTGATAACTAATTATTAATTGAACTTGATTTGTTACTATTTAACATATAGTTATAAATTTTTTAAAATAAGTATAAAATCAGGTTGGAAATCAATTTATGTAATTCTACCTAATAATTATAATTATGCTATTAACTGATTCATACCCGATTATAGTATTTACTGAATTTATCTATTGATTGCTGATCAAAAAATAATGAACAATCGGGAAGATACCTGATTTATCAGCGTTTGATCTGTGTATATTTTGAGTGAAGGGATTGCAAAGCAATCAGGTGATGCAGAAGCAGTATTTTTACTAGTAACTGCTTCTATTATTATGATCTTCTTAATGTTACTGATATTAATATATATCATACTTATCTTATTATTTCTCGCAATTATATGGCTCGTGATTAAAAAAAATATATGGAATTTATAAAGCGATAAGCTAAAAGAAAAAAGTAATGCCCCTTCTAACTATAACTATTTTTTATCATTTTAAATATTTTTGAGGTTAGGCTATATGATCGGAGGCTGAAAGATCGAATATAGGAATTAAAGTTAGCTGATATTATTGTATGAGAAAAAAATATAAATAATATTATACGAAGTGTCTTACGACTAAGTTTCTTAGCTGAAATTGTCACATTCTGCTAAGAGTTCTTAACTATATAATTCAATGATCTCATCTATATCTGCTTCGGATGAATGATCTTTTGATAATATTCGATAGCATGTAATTTTTAGACCAACCATTTTATATCATGTGTTTCAGAAATCTGCTAGTAGCTTACACTTATTCAAATAATATAATGTTAAATATTATTCTAAGGATATTGCTCGCTTCTTAGTAACTAATTTATACATACTGTCTCTATAATCTATATCAATCTCAGAAATTATTTAAGCAATAATGAAAGTTTTAAGCAGATGGATTCTTCTTGCTTATCTAATGCATTGAAGAATGATTGGTAATAAGCATTGCTAACCAAGTGCTCTCCTACCTTATCAGCATAAGTAGTATCAAATAAAGTTTTTGTGTAAATGCATGCCTCTTCCATAAATGAGATATGATAGTTTTATCTTTTATTGAACCTCTATGAAGGTTTTTATATAGCCTCTAACTACTTTTCAGCTGATTTTTGTGCTAAGGCATCTCTTATTTTTGATACCTCATCTTTATCAATTTCATCTTCATCCTTTTTGTCTTTGTCCAGGTCATCTTCATCCATATCACCATTATCCGCTTTATTGTCACCTGCTTTATTACTAAAGATGAGCATCATAATTAAGAAGTTGCAACTCGGTAAATTGCAACTTGAGTTGCAACTTGGTTGCAACTTCTTGTAAATTTATTTTAATATAAAAATTCATAAATAGTTGCAACTCAAAGTATTGCAACTTAAGTTGCAACTAGTTAAAAATTTTAAAAATAATTATGGGAACCATCTTTATTTATTACCATTTTTAAACTTTTTTAAGGTTTCCAGCACAATTTCATATGATGGTTGGAAACTTTTATCATAGTTAATAAATTGTGCACAGAGGCTGACAATATTTTCAGATAATAGCTGATATTGATTTTTTTTCCTAATCACCTCACTACCTCTGAATACTCCATTTTATCCCCTACCTTCTGTAATGAATTATTCTCAACTACAATGTTCACCTAATTCTAGGATTTCATAAAAATAAGGCTTGGGTGTTAAGCCCTTTTTTATATGCTGTTTGGCATCTACTTCTTC
Source organism: Funneliformis geosporum (assembly GCA_946474995.1). Lineage (NCBI taxonomy): Eukaryota > Fungi > Glomeromycota > Glomeromycetes > Glomerales > Glomeraceae > Funneliformis > Funneliformis geosporum. The sequence goes on along the minus strand of CAMKVN010000368.1, from coordinate 28,212 downwards.
ATGGGTATGTCTATCTCGCATTCGTAAAATAAATTGCTAGATACTCTTATTATTTTTATCAGATTTCCACATAGCAGTTTTAACCACTCCATTAAGGTCTATCTGTGAAATAACATTTATGGTCTCTTTGAGCACGTCCTCTACAATTTAATATAAGATACGCGAATTATCTACCTTTATAGATTCATTTATAACCTTCTTACCCACCTCACAAAAGTGTTTAAACTGCCCTCACTTTACAATCTCAACCCTTCAAATGAAAAACTTATTATTAAAGTTAGGTACTTTTTTATGTGAAATGCTGTAGTATTTTTTCTTTTCAGTAAATACTACTGAAAATAAGACTTCCTCATACATCATTTTGAGATAAGATGATTCATTATTATTTCTGAAAAAGTCATTAACTTTATCACGAAATCTTTCTATTACTTCCATAGAGATGTTTACCATTCTAGACCAATATTTTTCTTTTGAGATCCCATTATCATTGTCATATATCTTATCACATTTCTGAAAGCATTCTTCTAGACAGACAAAGTATAAGAAATCTGTATTCTCATATTTTACACTGAACCTTTTACTTCTGACAAGGTTGGCAATAAGCTTGATATTCTGCTGACCAGCTAATATTATCCCGCTTGCTAATACTCACAAGAAGAAAAGGATTTACTATTCTCAGCTTCATCGTAAAATGTATTTATATACACTTTTAAAGTGAGGTGTTTTACATCTAGATAAGCGATATTAAAGACAACTGAAGAGTATTTAGATTTTAAAGTATCTGTAACAACTATGCCTCTTTCTTCTGCCAAATTAATCTTCTTTTCTAATTCTTCTTTTTTATCATTTAATAGAGCAAGACGTCTTTTTAGCAAATTTCGTCTAATAAGCAACTCCTCTAATACTTTTGGATAAAGGTCTTTCATTTTGGCTTGGTTTCTATGCTCTATAGACCATGCACATCATGACTATTGAATTTGAAATTAATTTTATGAAGCTTTTTACCACTCCTTTTGAGATTCAGCACGTTCTCAAAATAAAATGATTTTATCAGGTGAGATATTATATGTCATGATAAGTTTGGATACAATAATGCAAAATCTAAGCCAGTCACAGGGTGTTTATTTTCAAGACCTTTTACCAGTGGGAAAATATAGGCCCCAGGATACTTGTCTATTTTCATTTATTCACATGAAATTGTGCTAGTTAAAATCCCTTTTCGTCACACATCGGCACTTAAAAGATTATGCATTTTCATTTCTACTGTAAAATAATGTGAATCATATAATGATATAAAGGCTAAAGATGCTATCTCTCTGTACTCATTAATTGCATTACACTTTACCATTAACTGCTGACAGCTAATAGCATCAATAATACAATATTTGGATACTTCACGTATCTGCTCAGCCGTTATACATTTGTTTCATTTAATGTCCTTTCATAATATTTGTTCATGCAATAAATAGGCATATCTAATTTACTTTAGAGCTCAGATTTGTTTAAGTAAAATGCCAGACTACTCTTTTCAGCTTTAGGATGAAATCCTATAAAATAGAGCCAAACGTCAATAGCTACACATTCCAGAATTTTAAGATGCTTTGAATGAAATTATATATTATTAACCTTTATCACATTATATTGATATTGCCATTTTACAATTTTCTCAATACCCGATGGTTTGATTGACATATAATTAAAATCCATTTAAGAACTTCTAACTTCTTAGCTTTCTTCACAATAAATGGCCAATCATATTGAGAATCGTTAAAGCCTATACATATGGGAGCTTTGCAATAGAAAGGGAGGAAACTCTAAAAAAATTTTTTTTTGAGTTAATGTTAAATCTGGACTTATTTTACAAAAAAATATTATAATTAGCTTAGAAAATAAAATTTTAATTTTTTTAGAGTTTCCTCCCTTTCTATTGCAAAGCTCCCATATAGTATATCTAAGGCTAAAAGTTTCTAGCATAAGGTGAATGCTTTTGATAAATTAACTTGAGACCCATATATAATCGTAATCAACTGTGGGTCTAGCGCAGTTTCAATGTTAATAAGACAGATTTGCTTTAACAGTTCAGGATTGTCTTTCCAATGAACTGTCATACAAATCATGAATATAATATCTTCTTCGTATTTTGCATTAGATATATCACCCATTTTTTATGAGTTATATGTTTTGATATCCATGTGAGAACGAGAGTTAGATCGTGTAAAAGGGCTGAGGATAATAATGGATTATTATAATCATCCTCACTTGTTAGATTGTAATTATTCTCATAAACTTGGAAGAGATAAGTACTTCTTGAATATATTCATGAAAATAATTACTTAATGTTATCCAACTTGAAAGAGGTAATCTTTTTTCACAGGCTACTTTGTGATAATAATACTGGCAATTTAGATCATCTGAAGCTGTATGCATACTAACAGTGTGGACTGCTTTTAATACATTATACTAATCAAAATAGTTTTAAGTGCTAACACAGATATATGGTTTCTTTTCTGTATGATACCCTCAAAGTGAAAAAGCGCTAATATGCTCAATCCTGAATTTTAATATACCTCTGAGGGTATTAGACAGTATATTTACTAATTTGGTTTTAAACATAGATAGTGGCATCTCTTCAGGTACTATAACATCAAAGAAAGGTTTAATGCTTGTAATATTTATGACCGCTTTTTGTCCACTAATTAAAGTACCAGCAATACGCAAAATATAAAAGGAGATGCCTTTTATATATTTGGTATCATCACTAACTTCAGTAAGCATAAAATGTATAGGTTGCTTGCAAGATAGGCTTTGTTGAAATATAGTAATCATCCCATTATAAAATTCTGCCACAATATCATGACGTGATGGACTACTAACTAAAGACTCGACACTGTTGTAACGGGCAAGCATTGGGCCAAATTCAGTACGATCAGTTTGGTCAGAAATAATTGGACATACATGTTATCAGTTTGAAAAGTTATACTAATTCTATAAAATTAGAAATGTTTAAAATAATTTTTTATCCTTGAAAAAAGAGATGTATAGCAAGCTATTAAGAAAATCATAAATGAAAAGGAAACAGATATGTATCTGAAAAGGAAGTTTTCTGCGTAATTATATTATATAAAAATAGCAGAAGACTTATATGTATTCAGGTATAAACCTACCCTAATACTAGTACTTCTATTGACGCATTTATTTTTTCGATAGATGTAAAAGAGATGTATAGCATATTAGTAAAAAAAATCGTAAATAAACATATTTTTAATAGGTGATACTTAGGGTAACCTTTTACATAATCTATTATATAAATATTAGCAGAAGGCTACCCTATCACTAGTATGTACTCAGATGTGATATGAAGGTTTCTGCAGAATTATATTATATAAAAATGGCAGAAGCCTTCATCTGAACTTAGTAAGCAAATCATAGAAGAAAGGCATCTAGTTGTATCTGAAAAATGGCATATATTTTGGTATAGGTATTTGGGGTAGCCTTTTTCATAATCTTTATATAAAATAATGGAAGAAAGCTACCCTATCATTAGTATGTATTCAGATATGGTGAAGACTTCTTTGACGCAAATTCTATACCTCTATATATGCAAAACAGGCGTATAGCAAGATGAAAAAATTGGTAAAGAAAGTATTCTTAAAATCACATGCCTGAAAGATCAGCCAGAGTTATACTATAGAGCTGGTAAAAATTAATCGCAAATTCACTGTGTCACCTGTCACCTCTTTTTTACACCATTTCAGTATTTTAAAAGGCAATCAAATATGCGTAAATTCTCAATATAGAACTAACAACCAAATAAGCACAGAGTGTTAGTATCCTCATCATGGAACCAGGCATCCAAATAAGGATGGAAAGCCAATATTAACAATGTAAAATTTAATATATAAACAAATTAGAAATAAGAAGAAAGTAGTAACCATTAGATCATGACATCACCATTAATTTAAAGCATCATTATCTACCATTAGACTATAAAATCACTACTATATTATACAGGAAATGATTAAAACAATGTAATAAATGCAAATGATCTACCCATAAGTAGATTATGAAGTCATTATCAGATTATGAATAGTAGGTTATGAAGTTACCACCAGATCATGAAATAGATTATGAAATCACTATCATATTATGAAGTTACTGATAGACTATAAAGTTACCATTATATTATGATATTAATAGTAGACTATGAAGTTACTATTATATTATGAAGTTACCAGCAGATTATGAAGTTACCTTCATGACCTAACCCAAGTCACATGCGACTAATATATTTCTGGTTTTTTTAGCCTCATTACGTTTCTCAGTATTAAAAGATATGATATATATAGTTCAAGCTAGTTAGTTTAGTCGAAGGAGAGTATTTCTAAAACTTCATCTACAACTATACCTAATTTTATATAATATTGGAGCTCTTGATAATGAATAACATAGTTCTTTCGTGATCCAAGATGGGAAACTAATTTTTCTGTGGCAGAGAAGTGTCTACCATCTAATTGTTCTACAAGTATAGCATTATAAGGATATAACCAATCCTTTTCTACAGCAACATTTTCTATGGTTGGAGGCAAATCTGATAAATAGTCATGGGTTTTTAAGGGAAAATGGTAATTAATATTTAAGAAATACCCTCATTTAGTATCAAATTGTATATTAAGAATCTTTCAAGATATTTCTTCTGCATAGCTAAATTTTTTAGTAAATATTCCCAATTAGCTTCCCATTAATAATTTCTAATAGACAAGTATTAGCTCATAGAATGACCATAAAGATTTGTTGTATTCACATATGAGATGTATGTAGTTAGCTGAGATAGGTCATATGCTTCTTCCATCTTGGAATTATTAATCTTAAAATATCATTGACAAGTCATAGATAAACTACCTCACTTTGTTTTTTCTATGAAATTATGCATAGCCATATCAGTAAAAAGTTTGATTCTAACTTCTGTTATCTTAAGTTGAGCATCTCAGAATAGTAATAGGACAGAAACATAGTGACTGGAATCAAGCTCATAATATTCCATAAACATTTTTTGAAACTCTGTCCAGATATCTGATAGGCTAAGTACATTGATCTTAAAATAGAGATTATGATACTCACCTAAATTTTGGCATCTGAATTCCTTCCATACATTCTAAGCGTGTTAGTAATCATCTTATGAGATCTTACCTTTAAGAGTACTATAAAATTCATGAATAGGAGGAAGTTTTGTCTTCTGAAACCTATTATAAGAATCGATATAATCATAGAGATAAACTCATTTGCGAAATACTAAGGCTAATTACTTCTCTATATAACCTAATTTTTTGAAATATTGGCTTGTTATTGTGTGGTTATCACCCAAATTTTTTGTAAGACTGACTAAGCTACTATTTATGAACTGCATGATATTGATATATTTAAGCTGACCTACTTTCATAGATGTATATCGCTTAAATGTTTTGGTTATAACTTGGATATGAAGAGCATTAGCTGATCATTTGACAGATTCACATACACTTGTCGAAGAATATCAATTCAGGTATAAATAGGATATCTGAATGATATTCTATTGATTCCTGATATTTTCAAATAGTAATTATTCAGGTTATACCAAATAATGTCAAATTATAACCTATAATCGGGTCCCATTAAGAAATAATTAGGTATGATAGTTTTTGATATCATTCAGTAAATAATTCAGTATACTAAATGATAATTTTTTTTTCATTGATTTATATTATTTATTCCTATTTATAACAGATTATGTAAACTGATATATGAAATAATATTAAAAATAATTACTGATTAATAAATATTTAATTAATTTATTATGCAATTTATGCTGAATTGCTTCTTAAATTATATATGTTTACATTAATAAAACATTTATTTACAGCTAAATCCTATTAATTATCTCTACAAGTTATTACCGATAAGATATCTAAAATAAATAAATTAAAATAAGAAATATAAATATAACCATTAACATACAAATTACTAATTGTTGTTAAAGGAATTTCTTGGATATTTCTCTTGTTCATTGCAGGCTTTGTAGACATATTTCTTCAAATTTTCATCGTATCCAGAAAGTGTCTAAGCAGGGACCCTGAACAGAAGTTCATCAGTTGAATTATATGACTGTTCATGAACTCAGATTCACGTTTTAAAAGATTTAGAAAGTTCTTCAAATGTTTTATCAACATAATCTCGCAAGAATTTACGAACCTGAAAACAATTAGTAAATAATGATTGAAATAACAATAATAACAACAATAATATTATTATTATTATTATAAACTTACTGTTGATGAACACCAATCAAGATCTTTAATGATAATTATCCTTTTACCTTCCAGAAGATCTGGATCAATTTCTCTTTCTTCTAGTGAATGATATCTATTATCATTTATGACTAGGCAAGTTCAGTTTTCGTAAACTTTTTAATCAAAGATTCCTTCTTTTTGTAATTATTCAATTATTTTAGCTTGTTGTAATCTTTTCTGTAATTATATGTGATAGTTAATAATAAATATAATTAAATATTGATTAGTTACTTACTTCTCTGACATGAGTATTTTTGTATCGTCTTCTTAAATGTTTATCTTGATCTTCAATGGCATTTTTTTGTAAGAGATGTGATTCCCTTTAGTATCGGTGACGTTTGTGGATCATATCATAAATAACATTTTCGTTGACTGAGCACGTCCCCTTTTTGTCCTATATATTCATTAGGATATATATTTAAAATCAACTTTATAATTAATAATACCTAACGAAATTACCTTTCTTAAAATAGGAGACAATCAGTAGAAAAGGGAGAAATCTAAATTTTAGTCAAAATTTATATTATTAGACCACTTGGCTAATCTCAATTATATGCATAAATTTGGCTTAATAATAAAATTAACAAAAATTTTGAATTTCACCTTTTCTACTGATTGTCTCCATATAATGAAATTGACAAAAGCAAAATGATGAAACTAGTTTTTTATTAATGATGAAATTATTTTACTTAATTGCTGAAATTATATTTAACTTAATCTAAATTTCTTGAATTAAAATACATTAAAAAATATAATAATTTTATATTTATTTATATAAAAATATTAAAGAGACAAAATTTTTGACGAAATTACAATTTTTCAGTATAAAGTTTAGTCAGGTATTACTATCTATGATATACTAAAATACTTTTCAGTATATTATATTTGAATTCTATTTTAAAATTTACAATTTTATTTATTTACTTCAGATTCTAATAGAATTTTTTCAAATAAAATTTTTATTAATCCATTTATCTCGGAATTTTTAATCATATAATTGCAAAAATCTAGGATTATATAATAAAGATTCTTTATAGAAATAGTTTAAGATATACTGAATTTAAGAATATTAAGTTTTTGCATCTTATTTATTTTATAAAATTTAACCTATTTGACATTTTTATATCTATACTATCTACATTATCAAATAATTTTATATTATTTATTTCTCTATTATATATATTTATATTTTAGTATTAGAGCTAATAATTGATTAAATACTATAATACTATTATTAAATGATTTTAATTGTTGTATATTATAAAAGATTATATTATATTTAAAATGAATACTATCATTTTAAAGATATAATTTATAAAATAAAATAAATTTATAATATAATATCCTGTAAAAATTAGATATAATAATTTTATTTTGAAATTAACATATACTAAAAAACTTTACATAAATCCAGATATAAATAGCAATATAGGTTCATGAATTTGAAAATAAAAAAATAGGTCTTACAATATCTCAATTGAAAACTATATAGGAAACTCTAAAAAAATTTTTTTAAAAATCATATTTAGTATATAAAGTAAATTTTTAATGATTTTAAGCTTTAAAGGAATGTATAAAGTCGAATAGTAAACATAAATTATATAATCTTTTGGGATCACATTATAGAATCTTTTATTCGTTCGCATTGAGCTTTAATCATTATTCAGCATTGGAAAAAATTCTTTTAATCTTTAAATAAAATTAGTGTGGCGCAGTATTCATTTGGTTGACTCATCCTTTTAAAATTTTTTTTTTAACGAGCCTTATATTCGAATTAACATATTTTAATATTATATAATCATAAAAAAAAAAACACGAACCTCATTGATGTTTTTTGTCAATGGCTTTTTGCGGCAATGAAGAGTTGGCACAGCAGCATTCATTGATATACATTTACAATTTTTTTTTTTTTTTATATTCACCTTTATAGAAAATGATGTTTCACGAAATTATGAAACATCCCTGTTACCATATATAAAAGCTCGGGATTCTTTTTATAAAATGACATCTTCTATTTTGCATTTTTATTAAATTATATATATCAAGACAATAATTCTCATTAAATAAATCTTTCCGTTCTACATCTTTTTTTTATAAAAAATATATAAATTCTAGCTAAAATTTAACCTTTTATCACTTTCAACAAACGCATAGTACCAAGTATGGTACAAAAATCATGTTTTTGTTGGAATCCAAAGAAAAAGGGAAAAGGCAGAGAATATATATTACAACCCCCGAGCAACGGGATTTCTTTACAAGTAACTGATGAAAATCTCGTAAAAGATGATGATTCAAATTCAACACATGTTCTTCAGTCATCGATCCCTATAAAAATAACCACTCCTAATAATGAGGTTACCACGCCAAGTTTGGATCCAAAAGATTCTAATTCGAAAATAAAAAAAATCAATGTAAACTCCCTGCACCCTTTCGAGAGCAATAAGAAAGAATTGACAATGCAAGCGACTAAAAAAGTATTTACAATGACATTGGAAGCTGCAGAACCATTCTTTCCTTGGATAAAGGCTGTAAACATGATAATTAATGAAATTGTAAATCTATATGAAAACGTTGAATATAATAAGAAAACTTGTTTGGTACTAGTGGAAAGGGTTGAATTAATTGGTTTATCAGTTAAAACTTTAACTCGTCGAATGGAAGAGAATTGTGAAAAATTTCGGGAAGAAACTTATTTTCATTCATTTATTAAATTACATAAAATATTAAATGTCGTAAAGAGTTTCATAGAAGATGCATCTCAATTAAAAGGTTATAAAAAATTTCTGCACGCTTCAGATGTTAAAGATAGAGCAAATTCTTTATTAACTCGATTAGAAAGTAGTTGTAACGATTTGCAATTTTCTATAATTATATCACAAGAAACAAAAATTAGAGAACAACAATCTTTAAGTGAAGACGTTACTAAAATGATAAAGTTTTTAAAATCGTTAGAAACCGAAGGAGAAAAAACCATTACCGCCGTAAATCGAGTATATGAAGAAGTTTTAGCAATTTATAAAAGAATGTCTGATAGTGCAAATGAAGAAAAGAAATTGCCACCATCAAACCCGCAAATAATATTTAATGCCCCAACGATAAATCCAAAAGATTTAGATGCAGAAGGCATAGAAACTTCGCATGAAAACATTATACGCAGAAGATTACGTAAAGCGATCCCGGTCGCTTGCAAGATTTTAAATGTTGCTGATAACAATTTATCGGAGACAAAAAGGATACAAGCTCAATTAGCGATATTAAATTGTTTACAATCTTCTAATAAAATCATCAAATTTCACGGTAAATCCGTTATTGATGATTATACAGTTCTCGTGTTTGATTGGGCTGAGCATGGAAATTTAAAAAATTTATATGAACAAGGACCATTAAATTGGGTTGATAAATTAAACATCGCTCATGATATTTCCAATGGTCTCGTATTTCTACAAGCATGGTAAGTTTCTTGCTTGTATACATATATATTTTTCACTTGTGTTATCTCTTTTCCTTTCGTTCCTAACCAAAATCATTTGTAATTAACGGAGGGTAGCATGATTTTTCATCATGATCTGAGATGCGAAAATATTCTTGTGAGTTGATAAAATATTCATTCATTTTGCATTTTAAATAAGCATATGTGATATAATTTTTTTCATTTAGATTACGGGAGATGCTCGCTATGAAGCGAAGATTGCCAACTTCCATCTAAGTAGAGAACATCATGATCTGACTATTCAAATAAAAACTTACAGCACCATAATAAGATGGTTGGCTCCTGAAAAAATGCCCAAAGATAACCAACCTAGTAAAGAGAAATACAATTTCAAATGTGAAATCTTTAGCTTTGGTATGTTACTTTGGGAACTTGGCGCCCAAATGTTGCCGTACAAGTCAATGGAAATGAAGGATATCATAGCTCATGTGATGAACAAAAGACGAGAAACTTTTGAAGCCTTCGATCATGATCATCGCAATGATAAATCGCCTATTTTCAGAGGGTTTATGAGAATAATCAAGGGTGGTAAGCAGAAAGATTCGTTTTTTAACGTGATTTTTTTTTAAACATCGAATTAATTTTTCTTAAATTAGCTTGGGCACATGAGCGAGAACAACGACTTACCATAAATGATATATATCAAGAACTCGATGATTTGGTTGGAATTCATTCATGTCGAATACTCCCAAAGAGGTCTTCCAGTGATATGTCACATTCTGACCAAAACAATTCCAAATCGAAAGCTTCTTCAGTTTGCGAATTCGAAGATGAGATGTTTGCGCTTGAACCAATATTGTCACTTGATGAAGCTATAAATACTCACAAACGTGGAGACAAAGAAAAGGCGTGGAAATGCTTTGAGATTCACGCAACAATTGGTGATCCAATAGCGATTTATTGGAAGGCGTATTATTATTCACAAGGTTATGTCGTGGAAAAGAATATCGGTGAAGCCTTTAAACTTTATAAAAAAGCAGCTGATTCCAACGTACCTGAAGCTCAATTTCATTATGCGAATGCTCTATTAAGTATGAAAAAACCAGAGTTTTTAAATTATCTCATTAAAGCTGCTGACAATGGTTATTCTATGGCTCAATATACCTTGGGTAATCTTTATTTAAATGGTCGTGAGGGTATTGAGATAAATAGAGAGAAAGGTTTGCGATATTTGGAATCAGCTGCTTTACAAAATAATTCGGATGCAATTAAAGATCTAAAAAAATTAAATCCTGGTCTACTAGTAACCGATTAAGATTTCATTGTTTTTAGTATAATTGGAACACTTCCTTGTAATTATTATTATTATTATTATTTGTATTATTAAGTAATAATCTTGTTTTTTTTTTTCGTGAAATATTATCAGCTTTTGTAAAGTTAGTTCTTACATATATACAGATTTGATAAATTAAATTAAAATTACAAATGAACCTTTTCAATTATCGGACCATGAAAAATCAACTCTCGAAAAATTTTTAAGCCTCTTTTGTTATGTTGGATATAGTTAAAGCTTGTCATGTCGAATAACTAATTTCACGGAAATTGTGATATCACTATAACAAGCTTGGACTATATTTGACATAATCTCATTTGGCTAATTAATTAAATCCTTTGAAAAGATACATATACTATTACTACTACTTTGATTATTAATGATGATAAATTTATTACTTGTTACAAATTATTATTATTTGTTTTTTTACATCTATATAATTGAGGTTCGTTTAAATAAACCAAAGGTAGATCAGCCATTTGATGGGTAAACAGATAAATCCTTGAATCACCTCATTTTTATATCTTTCAAACAATGTCACGTAATCCTCAGACTCATAATCATCCTCATCATCGTCAGTTGTGATCAAAGATAGTAATGGTCGACCCCTCCAACTTTCAAAGAAAGATTCTAGAGAACTCGGTGAAAATTTTAAATCAAAGAATCTCAATTCACATAAATGCTTTGAGGATCTCAAAAGCGCATTTAAAAATCTTTTTCCGTCCTTTTCCCTTTCCTCATCGACCCTGTATTTATAATTCTCATCCGATAATCTAATCAATAAGCTCTTCAACTGACGACATGATTCGAGCAATTTCACAAAGTATAACAGATTATCCATATCTATGATTACGGACAGAATCTCTACGTTCGGACAATTTTCAATTATGGATTGAATCAGACCACTCGAATAATCACCGATGCTATATTGAATCAAGATTTTACGTAATTTTCCCGTGGTACTCTGAATAATCTTTGAGATGGTGTATGGTGAAATATTTTTTATGTATAGGATTTCAAGGTTCGGGTAGGAAGAAACCTGAAGTTGTTCCTCATAACCATCATTAAGGAAATCATTAAGCAATTGTAGTATCTTCAGGTTTCTGAACAAAGGGAAAATTTTTGGCGGAAGGAAGATTTCTCGTTTAAATCGGGATTCTAAATTGATCAAAGTTTGGGCAGAAGATGTTAACGCGAGGCCTAATTCTTCGGAAGGGTCGTTATTATTATCAAAAGATTTCGAGCAAATGAAACGCTTTAAATTTTGTTGAACGTGAATTAACTTGATGAATCCATAATTCTCATCATCTATGTTATCGAAGTATACGTAAATCTTTTTGATACGCTTGCAAATTTGTGACAAACCGAAAAAGATTTCCGAAGGGATGGAAGAATTCGTATTCAACTCGACGAGATCCGTTAAACACCTAAACGCTCCTGGAAAATGATGGATTTGATGTTTAATGTGATCCAATTCCAAACTCTTTATTGAACATCGACTCATAAGTAGTTTATAAATTTCTTCCTCCAAAATGAATTGATGATATTTCTTATCAGTGCTATAAGAGATCCCATCGCAAATCATGCTTGATATCGCGGTTGCCTCCAAGTGTTTGATGAAAAGCAAATAGTTAAACACATTATGTCGCGAAGGTAAAGATATGTAAATTCCTTGACTCTTGAGGAATTCTCTCGATTCATGAGGTAAGAATGAAATGATGGTGTTAAATAAAAATGTTTTATTCAGGCAATATTCCCAAGGATTTTTCCATAAAATCTGAACTGCCGTGGAACACCAACTTTTATTGACCAATACACAACAATATAAGGAATTATTATCATCCTCCAACTCTTCAAAGATATAAAATAAAATATCGTTATTAAGGGTCAACATTTTTTTTGATTTTTTTTATTTTATTTATCATATAAAAATTAGAGTTGTATAAAGAAAAAAAAAATATTTTTTTTTTTCGATTGAAATGAAATGAAACAAAATTGAATCTTACCTACCATTTGTCGAAAGTTTATTCTATAAAGGATCTAACACGTTACATTTGCAAATATGACTAGTGATCTCCATGTAAATCATATGACATTTATGCCAATACGCTTGATTCCATCACATGATAAAGATTCGAATACGCGAATTTTTTTATATATTAATTTTGATACCAAATTAAATTGGTGAATTACGTTTCATTTGATTTATTATCATAATTAAACATAAAAGAGTAAAATACGAACGGTAAATGGGAGAATGGAAAAGCATAACCACATTATCCCTTAGATCATTTCTTTTTACATCATTATTTTATGCAAGCAAAGAATGTATAACTAGTAAGGTAAGGTGACAATTTGCATTGTTTTAACTTTAAAAAAAGTATTTATTTTGATTTGGTTTTATGTTTCATTCCCGTAGAGCAAGCATTACACTATAAACACAAATGTCGTTCTTTTTTCTTATCTTTTTGTTTTAAAACAAAAAAGGGACAATAGAAATTGTTAAGTTTTAAACAATATATGTTTATATTTTTTTATATTTTTTTTATTTTTATTTTTTTTAAAAAAAGAGTTTAGATTTTTTTTTTTTTATTCTTTCAAATGTTTCGATTAAAAACTTGAAGTTTCTCAGATATCCCTTGTATGAGAATTACAAAAAAGAAAAATTAATTTTCGAAGATCTTTATTTCTTTTTCTCATTTGATTATATGCTATGCAATTCGACAATGCTAAATGAATATCAATTTGATGTTGAAAGGGTTTCACCCTGAATTCCTGATTTTATTGAAAAAATTTTTTTTATTTTTGGAAATTCTTTTGCCATAACAATATTATAAATATATGAGTTATATCGTTGGGTATTTGGCTATTTTGCTATTAATAAATACTAGGTTTGATTATAGGCAATTCCTTTGTATACCTCATAATCATCTGTCAGCATATTACTCATAAATACTATATTAGTTTTATTATTATTTTATTTTTATTTTTCCTCATAATTTCTTTAAAAAATTTTTTAGTGTTTGTTTTAAATCATCAACATGTGAATGATGTGTTCTTGCATACTTAAAAAAAAAATTATTAATTTTTTTTTCTTTAATCAAACAAAAAGGATCAAAAAAAGTGATCATTATCAATTCGAACAGAATTTTGGTGTGGCGTTTGGTGGCGTAGGAGAGATTCAATAAATATTCTTTTGATGGCCCTTGATTTTTATTTTTATCATTATCAAGAAAGTTACAAAATCAAAACACGACAGATCACTATACCTTGAACACAGATGCCCCTCAAAAACATTAAATAATTTTATTATTCTAATACGGTTTAATGCTAAATAAATAAGGTTTCAATAACCGACTTTTTTTCGTTACACGTACAAGATGCAGCAACAAACGATTCAATTAAATTACAAATGTCTATCCATGTTAAAAATAAAAAAAGGTGGTTTAATTCTAATTCATTTTTAACCAAATATTTATTTTATCTTTTTTTTTTTTTTGTTATAAATAATTTTTTCAATAATTTAATATAAAAATGTAATTAGTATTATTATAATAAATCAAAATCAATCCTAACAAAGTTATAAACTATGTACAAAAAAATAGAATTTATTTTTATTTTATTATTTATTTATTTATTTTTTGAAACGTTGAATCTTGTTTTCCTCAAATCGAAGTCTGACCCGGTCGAATCCGAATTTCGGGTCTCGGATCTCGAACCTCGAGTGCAACCGAGCTTTTTAAATATTATTCTACCACAATATACTTTAACTCAATCAAAGAAATTTTCAAAAAAAATCAACCATCCATTATATATATACATATAGTCCAGATAGATATATATACATATATACACATATATATACATAAAATCGGTGAAAATTTTCTTTCCTTGATTTTCTAATTACGCGCAAAGTATATTACATGTCGAAGAGCTTCTACACGGCCAAAGTCATATGAGAAGATACATTATCTTCAACAGAAGAAATAAAGTTTTTTAAGGAAGCAAACCTCTTCCAGAATACCGAAATTGTTCTTTAAGAACGAATAAAGGAACATCATCTTCATCACCATAATCATCATCATCATCATCATCATCCGATTTTGCGATAATGTCCGATAGATAAGGTCCCTTTGTTAACGAGGAGTATTTTTGTTGTTCATCTTGATCGGTTAACGTGGTTAAAGAAGACTGAGAAGAATTTGTCGATGACGAGGAGGAGGAAGTTGAACGTACAAGAGTATTTGATAAACTATTTAATCTCTTTCTTCTTCTCGCCATGGGTAATTCTTTTACCACCAATTGATTTAGTTCATCATTAAATACCGTCACAACTTTAGAAGAAGCATAAGAAGGACGATATTTCATTGAAATAGGGGATTTATGAACTCCAGCCAATATCGCCGATAATCTTTTATTTGTGCATGAAGTTGATTTGATTGGTAGTGAAGAAGGGGAACCTTTATAATTATTATTGTTATTTTGTTTAATATTTAATTCATAAACTCTAACTTTATAATGAATTAATTCTTTATGTATTTTATCAGATACTGGTGAAGAAAGGTTTGCTAAAATTTTATTTAAGGAAAGGGCTTGATACATTGGACGTTTTCCAACACGTAATTTTCTTATGGAGCGAAGGTAGACGTAATGCTCAGCCGAACCTTTAACGATGTTCGTATTCTCCAGGTAATCAACTCTGGATATTGTGACATCATTAGAATCATTGTTAGGAAAAGTTTGTTGGCGAGGTGATTTATTTGATATGCCTGCGGGCACTTCGTACATATCTGAAAGAGCGGATTTTAAACCGGGTATTATCATTTCATCTTTATCCAACAATTCTTCTTGGTCAACCCAAGAATTGTCATCGGCACATTCCATTTCGTTAATTAAAATTTTCTCATTTTTATCATGAAACGTGATAAGTTTGTTAGATTTTTGACGAATGGAATTCCGTGATTTTGGTAAAGGGGAATTTGTTGAGGAGAATACTTTATTAGTAGAAACGGATCTTTTAATCGAACTTCTAACTTTTGTTGATCGATAGAGATTATGATTTGGGTTTGGTGGTTTACGTAATATGGCCACTTTCACCCATTTTGTGAAATTTGATATTCCCATGACCTTTGGAGAAGAGGTGGTATTAACAGTGCCGTAATTTGTTGTATTTATGGTAGACATCAAAGTAGAATCGTGTTCGTTTATATATAACTATACAAAGCGAAGGGTGAAATCTTTTTTTTTGGGACAAAGAATTCAAGTGATATATAAAGATTTTAAATGAGCGAGAATGGCGCAGTAAAAAAAGATATGTGTTGTTCGAAAGCAAAAGAATGGTAGTAAACTTCTATATCAGGTAAGAGGTTGGTAAATGGGTGACTAGGCTATATATTAAAATAACAAAATGTAAAAAATAAGGTTGGAAAAACAAGGTGCAGATTGTTATTTTTTTTTTTTTTTTTTGAAGTGAACAAATATCTATATCTATATATATATAAAAGTATTTATAGATTATGATATGAAATGTCGTAGCAGAGGAAAACAAAAAGAAATTTTGTCTTAAAAAAAGGAAAAAGAGAGGAGATGATGTTCGTTTTATAACAAAAATTTTCAACGTTTGATAAGGAGATTATGTATGACACAAAATAAAACCTTACCTTGTTTAAGGAAATCAAACAATTTATTATGGTTATTTAAAAAACAGTTTGTGAAAAAAAAGAAAAAAGAATCCGTCGATATGGCGAGATTGTGATATGATATTTTTATTTTTTTTAAAAAAAATAATAAATGTATATTAAATTTGCAACGTGATGCGAAAAAAAAATAAAAATATATTGGAGGGAAAAAATAATACAAAATCGTTGAGGGGTAAGATATATTTATCTGTAAAGATGTCCTGCTTTTGTAGAGGAGATTACTTTTAGTATTTTTGTTAATGTTGATGAAAATGTATTTTTATTTCTTTTCGAAAAAAAGAAAATAAAAAAATAAAGAATAAAAAAATAAAATAGAATTTAATAAAAAAAAAATAAAAAAATTATTTTTTGTGTGTTTGGGCGTGTTTTAAAAAAAAAAGTATATGAATATAAAAAGATTTCCAAGAAATTGTTCAGGTTTTAAAGTTGGTTTTTTTTTTTTTCCTCGAAAAACGTACTGTTATTTATTAAAAAGTATTTATTTTATCCACATAAATTATTCACGTTTCGAGGCGTAGTTAAAAAATCCTTTATTTATATTGGTAATGTAAACGAACAAATTAATCATGGAGATTGGATGAATAAGGTTATCATCTGCAAAAAATGTAATTAACTTATGTATTTAATCCCGTTACTCGCTTACGTTGATAAATAATAATTTTTTGGGATTTTTTTTTTTAGTTTCAGCCACCCCTTTCAAACTTAAACGCATAAACTGGCAGTAGTATTGAAAATTGCCAAATATAGCAGGTCTATATTGGCGAGAGATTATCACTTTCTCGATAACATCACCCAATTCATCGTCAAGCCACAAAAAAAATAAAAACAATGTGGAGAACCCTTGATCCTTGATTTGTCATTGTTACTTTAGCCAATATAAATAAATAACGGCCGAATTTCAAATCTGATCATCATCATCATGTCTTTTCTTGTCATTTCAAATGACAAAAAAAGATCTGAAAAATTAAAACTTTAAAAACCTGTTTCTTTTTTTTTATTTCCTTTTTCGCAAGTAAATAAACATCGCCTCAATATAATGTCTTTCAAGTAAAAGAAGAGAAAATAAAAGATATATTCCGTAGATTTTTGCCATGTCCAGCTCAAAATCCGAAACATTTTCAACTAAAAGTAAGGCGCATTGCCTAAATAATTCAACAAGTGTCCTTTTTTCGTAACGAAAAAAAAAAACGATAAGACCATTATTTGATTGTTATCAAAGATCCAATTCACATGTCCATGAATGCGTAAGAAATTCCTGGCATAATTTTTTTGATAACAGGTATCCAAACAGGAACTGTCCTAAAGGGAACCAAAATTCCCAAAGAACGTCGCATCACCTCATAAAGAAGTTAATTGAAGTAATTTTATCCAGCATAATTCATTGCCTATTAAGGCATTTAACGTAAATTCAAATCTTTGACAGATCCAAATTGGTGAGCTTTGAAACGGGATCTAACCAATGATATTAAAAGATAATCCTTGCAAATAACAATGGTTTAAGTATTCGAGTTATAAATTGGTGTAACGTAGTTAATTAATTTATCAATTTTCGCGTTTGATCATGGTTACTTTCAAACATTCTTTTTAATTTTTTTTAAATTATTATTTGGATATTTATAAATTGAAGTGCCCAATTTCATGAAACAACTCAAATTATCTTTCCTGTCTTTCCTGTGAAATTGATAATAATATATACTCTGTATATCTTTTTTTTTTTCGAAAAAAGAGTCAAAATTAAAGTAATGAAAAGTCAACACTTTATAAATTATGCTTTTAATTCGATTCGGATGCGTTCACCTTCATTCCTCTTGCCCTCTCGCAACGATCTTTCAATGCCACACGCTTTTGCAACTTTGTCAAACGAGTTAATCTCAAAAAAATCACGTGGTGGCTTAGCAAAGATGATCCTAACGCCTCTTTCATCAAAAATCTGAAATCTGAACTCAAATGATAACTTAAAAATAAGTAATCTCTCGATAACAACAAAGAAACAATGATTTGATGAACCTTTTAGTCAATGAAAGGAGATGAAAATTTTGTTTTAATAATCGCAAAACATTATTTGCAATAAATTATGTTCAACGTAACGCGCACCTTTCAAATTTGGTTTACACATGCACAAGGTCACATCATTTTACAATATTTTCCTAGTGTATTTTACGAAATCAATTTCCCGCGGACAATGCCTTACGAGTTATTATTATCGCTGCGTGGAAAAAACGTTCCTTTCTATACCAAATTTGTAATTTTCAATTATTATCTAAAAAGAGAATAAAGAATGTAAAATGATAGATGCAGATGCTATATTTTTATTATTATTACTGTATATTATTAAATCGAGAAAGTAAAATGAACCCTTAAAACGGAATCATTGAATACTTTTGTACTTTTGTTGATTATGTATAGTTACGCAATGAAAAAGTACTCCGTTATTCGGGCGTTTTTTGTTATTCCTTCCATCAGTTGTGACTTTTTGTTTTAGTAAATGTATAAAAGGAAGATCCATGTACATGAATAACGTTAAAAGGCTTCATGAATCGAATTCCTAAACCGATTTTTGGACCTTAAAAATATTTGCAAATTCTCATAGGTAAGCAAGCATTCAGTTTCGACATACAAAGAAAAGAGGTTTCTTTTTTTGTGTACCCTTAAAGATATAAAGAAAATATTTTTTTTATTTGAAAGGAAAAAAAAATTTTTAAACTAAAAAAAATATTTCAACAGTTTGATTCACTCGCATAATTTAAGTTGTTCCATGTCGATTTACACGATAAAGTTCTATGATGCATATTTTTTTATCTTATTCGGATCTATACACATTCAACCCTCCCCTCCCCCCCTTGGCGTAAAATTTTAATTTTCGCTTATAATCTTCTAATCAAAATCAATTTTTTTTAAAACAATGACATTTTGAAATATGACCGAATTAACACTAGGATAGTTATGGAAGGTTTCTAGAAAAAAAAAACTCGCCTCATTTTTTAAACCACTAGAATGAAATAACAGCGCACCTTTTTATGCTGTATTATCTCATTTGAGAAACGTTGGATTGATTATATTGCATATCGACAAAATATAATGGCATGCCATTTATTATAACATCCAACAATACACCCTGATATAATCTATCCGAAACCTGTCTTCTCCTTTTTCCGGTTGTACTTTGTTGTGAAAAAAAAATTGGATTGAAAATTTAATTGGAAAGTGAATTTGTTCTTTTTTTTCTTCAATTCCAAGGAATCTCATTCAGGATTGGTAGGATCAAATGATAATGGAGATAATGTGCTGTGCGTGACATTATTAGCATGATTATATATGTATGTGCTACCATACGCTTTCATTTTTTCTCGGTCGTACCAATGACATTTGCATCCCCGTCGTCGAAAACTAACCCATTATTCATGTCAAATTCTTTGTAATTTTTAATGTGCTTCGTTTTTGTTGAAATTAAATAATTTTTTTTTAATAAAACAGACAAATCATTTTATTGTTTAATTGTAATATTCTATTAAAACTTAAGGATTAATATTGTTTGTTTGTGAATTTTTTATTTATTTTTATTTTATATTTTTGTGAAAAGATATTGTTTGAAGGATTTGGTAATTTAAAAAAGGGATAAAAAAAACTTTAACGGCAAATCTATTGGAGTTTAGCTAATTATATCGAATAATTTGATCTTTTTTTTTTTTTTTTTTTTTTTTTATTAACCACTATATGCATATTGAAATGATTACTTTTGGATTTTTTTTTTTTCGTTATGTGTAAAAAATGCAATTAAAAAAAAAATAAAGGATTTCGAAATGATTGATTAAGAAATAGCGTAAACCATTTTTTTTCATTTTTTTGATCATTTTCGAGTTTCATTTATATTTATTTTTCATATTTATTCCCAACTGCGGCGTCCTCCAACTTCGTGATGTAATGATACTATGCATTATGACAATGGAGATTATTTTTAGAAAAAATCAACCATAAATAAATTTCATACTGTGAATTTTATTTCTATTTTTATCGTGTTTAATTTCTTTTTTTTAGCTGTATCGGTTACGATTGGACAATCACTTTTTTTTTTATTTCTCTCTTTGAAAAATTTTTTTTTTTTGATTTTCTATATACATTGAATGGTTTCTTCATCACTAGCAATTAAATGGGGATTCTAAAATTATCTTAAGGTTGTATCAAATATATATATATATTTATTAAAATAAATCTTTCTAGAACCCTATCCCCCCCTTTTTTTTGAATGATACATTGTGACTATGAAAAATGTATTTTAAAGTATTTGTTTGTTCTATGAATACTTCTGCATGATAATGATTACCCGTACAAGGAAATCTCAATGAGAAAAAAATCATACGTTTAATCTTATTTTGCGATAGGCTTTTTGATGGATTTATTATCAGTACGTGAATGCTCATCGACATTTATTCTTCAATTATAAATGCTACAGTTAAAATCATATATAAAGAAACCCAACTTTTCGAAAAAAAGGAAGGAATCTCTGTCATAAAATATAATTAATATAAAAGATTAAAAATCAATATTTATTACGAAAGGATGACTAATTTAGAGGGAAGTTAGTTTGATGATAATCCCCCCAAGTATGGGTGAGAAACGAAGGTGCAAGAATGCCCATAAAAGGATTGATTACCTTACAAAAATTCCTTCCTGGTCTTTCCCTTGAGCCACATCTTGAACGACGAATCAAGCGAGTCAAAAGTTACTGCGTGAGATACCTTTTATTCTAATTAATTATATTTTAGGATAACAATATCTTTTTGATCTTAAAAAATATTAATCAGGAGGAGAAAAATCAGTAAACTTTGTTAAATTTCTTCGCTGGCTTTTCTTGGGGTCTTTTGGAATTTTTACAAGCCACCTCATAGAGTTACCATTTTTTACCCTCCCAAGAGAAAGCAAAGCCACCATGACGAAAGAAAAGCATCACGCATTTATTCGAGAATATCACATTTCTTAAAACATCATTTTCATACAAAAAAGCGCAAAAAAAAAACTTGTTACAACAGACTGTAAAATACGCATGATTATCCGATTAAATCATATCAGAATCTTGTTCATTATCAAGAATTAAGTAACGTGAATATTCATGCAAATAAGTCTTTTGGTCAAACGCGAAAAGATCACTTCTTTTTTTTAATCCAAACATTA
Organism: Funneliformis geosporum; assembly: GCA_946474995.1. Taxonomy (NCBI): domain Eukaryota; kingdom Fungi; phylum Glomeromycota; class Glomeromycetes; order Glomerales; family Glomeraceae; genus Funneliformis; species Funneliformis geosporum. The sequence continues at coordinate 6,258 of CAMKVN010000368.1, read as the reverse complement.
CATAACAAAGCTTTTCCCTTTTTATTAAACAAGTTTCTCGTATTCATATTGTGCAATAATTCTCATAATAAATTCAATGGTTTTAAACCAAATCAAAATAATTCAAAAAAAAAAAATTATTCATTAGGTTTTTCTTGTCGAATAAACTTGATTTTAGCCAAAATCTATTGGTCAAGTCGTGTAACTTTTGACGCGTTCCCCATTTTTATGACATTTTTGGGTGAATTTCTTTTTTTTTTTTTATGGATTTTCGCGTCCTCAATGGCGCTATTCTTTGTGTGATATTGTTTCCGGTTTATATGACCAACGAATGACCGAAATTGTACATTTCCGCATCATCGATACGGGTAGAGATGGAATGACTTGAACGGAATGATCATTTTTAGTCATTAAATTCGGCAAAAAAAAAAAATCTCATCTCATGTCTAAATGATCAATCACATAATCACAATTAAATCTTTTTTGTTTTAAATTAAAGAAAACCTTCATAATGTATAAATAATGATATTTTTGATCTCATTGAATATTTTATCAATGAGACGAAAAAAGAAAATAAAAAATGAATGTGTGATTAATTTTGATTGTAATACAATTATGGCTAATTCGAAATAAGAAAACATACCCACGCCCAAACAGTTTAATTGTTCACGCGTAATCAATTTTTTCAAATGACATTGTTCTTGTCTATATGATGATGAGGATATGATTAACATATGATTTCGAATTCAATAACCTTGATAGCTTTTTATGCATAATGAGTGATAAACAATGAAAAATAAAAAATAAATTCATTGGTAAAATATTTTAATCATTGAACTGTTCTCATGCACAGAAAAAAAACTTTAATTTGCTAGTTTAAGTTTTCTATCAGACTACTATAATTGTTTAGCCATCATAATTCTTGATATATTAAACGATTAATAATTAATAATAATAATAAAACAATTTTAAAAATAAAATTCAAAATCATAAAAAAATAAAATTTGAAAAATTATTGTCCAACGCAACGCATTGCTTCGTTTCTTGTTATTTCCTTTATAATTCAATTGTTTGTAATGTTATAGAGTCCTCCTTTTATCTCCAGCACTTAAAAGTGTTTTTTTTTTAGGAGGGAGGGATATAGGTGTGTACACAATTACCAATACCTATGTTGGAAATCTCTTAAACCCAACTTTATTTCCGGGGACAAAAATAGAATTACAACAATACAATTTTAAAAATCAAATACAAGTCCAGACAGAAATAATTACACATACAAATAATTTAAAATGGAAGGCAACAAGTTAACGATGATCTTAAAGTGCAATAACGCGTAAATCTCTATTCACGTGTCTCATTTGTAACTGCGGTCACTGCATTCAAACAAAAAAATTTTACCAAAGATATTGGTTTAGATCCTTCATTCAATCTCAACACATGGCCTTTATTTATAATTTTTTTTTTTTTGAACTATTCTCAAATTCACATGAAAAATGCAATCAAAAATCGGGATGTGACAAATCGGGGAGACGGTTATAAAAGAAATAATGTATATCGAATAAAATCGTAATATATAAGTTATAAAATAATGAACATACTCAGTTCCCCGATTCAAATATTTAATTTCTCTCGATATGGTGAATTATCGATATTGGGATTAGGGGGTGAGATTTGATCGGAAATATCTTGAATCTTTTATATACTTTTTTTTTGTGAAACAAAAAAATGGTTAATGTTTACATGAATGGAGAATAAACAAAGTATTAATTGGGTTGCAAGTTTAACCAATGTTATTGACGTTATTCTAAAAATGATAAAGCAAGTTTACATCCATATATGTATGCTAGGCCAAAGATCTTTATTTTTGTTGAACCTAATTTTTAATTAGCTCATTTAATTTCTATACAAAAAACAACTTTTCAGAATAGTTAGAACTTAACAAGATTGTCCGAAAGTTGAGAAAATATAATAATTGAAAAGTTAATAAAGACCATTGAACGTGGTTGTTTTTTTAATACGCATTTTATTCAACACGACCTTTTTATTGATCATCATCCACTTTTAAATGCTAATCATGTAACTTTCCTCATTTTTAACTGTGATGATATAATGCTTCGTCATATTTTAGTTTAAAAAGGTTCATATAACGCGTTGTTTGCGAATACGAAAATTGGTCACATTTATTTATTCAAGTCGTCAAGTTAAATCAGATGTAACAGTATGGTCATGTGACTTATTCCAATTATTATGGCGCGGGACTTTCCTTTTAGTAACTTTAAATTTTTAGAGTACTTTAATTGTATATATATAAAATATATGTATTGGTTTATTTGTTCATTGTAAGTGATCAGTGATATCAGTAATATCTGCAAACCTTGACCGTTTATATTCCATACTTAAGTTTTTATTACGTGAGAATTTGAGGCAAGCCCAAAACGTTTTTAGGTTGTCCTACACGATGTCATTGTCTCATACTATATATACTATCTACTAAATGTCCCAATTTCAATGATTTTGGGTAATGTTCATGGGTTTTCCTAATAGAACTAGTTGAAATAACGATGATTCGTAAATAACCAATATAGACAATACAATGAGAAAGGCGTCATTTCAACGTTGCAAATATGTGTCAATTTTGGTCAAGGGCGTTTAGGCTGTTTAGGTGTCTATAATAGAACAAACACTTGGAGTTTTTAGATTGTTTGTAGCCATCAAATTTAAATGAATTTGTAGTTCGTGTGAATTAAACTTTTAAGTTACTGTCGTCGCATTGTTTATCTACCAATAAAATTGTAGGCACGTGATAATTCATCAAAATTATTGGTATTGGACTTTATGTACATCATAATTTTATTTTTTCCTTTTCCATCCGATATAAAGTATCGATCAAAAAAAAATATATATATATTTCTCTCCGTGTCACATGACATATCGGGTATGGATAAAATTTCACAATTATCGCACTAAAGTTTATAAGTAAATTTTCCACCCCCACATGACCGGTGACATTAACAAAAATTTTTTAGCGGGGAAAAATTCCAAGTCCCCAGAATACATAGTAAAATGAAAACAGGGAGGTGTGTCACAGGGTGACAAATTGTTCATATCGCGTGGGGTGGAAAATCTTGGGGCGATACTATGGATTCGATCCATTATGAGAACTGGTGCAAGTGGAAACCTTTGAATCTTTCTTGATATAGACCAGAACTTTTTCTAGAATAATCTGTTTGAGAGAAGATAGAGGTAAAGATAATACTGCAACTAATTTGAAAAATCTGCAACTGCAGGTTGCAACTAGTTGCAAACTTTTATATTATAATTCTTATATATAAGATTCTGCAACTAGTTGTAACCTAGGTTGGAACCAAAAAAGTTGACATCTCTACCATAAATTATTTCACAATAATATTATTGATCAGTAAAATAGTGAAACGGTTCTAATAAAGCATAAAAAATCACAGTATCTTTATACTAGAGTGTCCAGACTTGTACGATGCAAAATTATCAAATTTATAAAAATACAATATCATGTTTTAAAATATGTGCAAAACAATTTATTTATATAAAATTTATTTATTGGTTATTATAATATAAAAAATTTAACATTTCAATTGAATTTTCCATTTTCTTAAGGCATTCTACATCAATCATTTAAAATTCTTTTATAATATGAAAAACTTCTTTCAACATTAAACACCCAATATTGACAACCATATATAAATCAGTACTATTTTTGCTAAATTGAAAGGACTCTTTTTTTCATTCTAATATTGATTTAAATTTAAATATCCTTCTTCAAAAATTTTAATTAAATCATATCATATTGCCATTTATTTATGATTATATTAGATAGAATTCTAAATTTTAAAATTAGATTATAATTAGTAAGTTTTGTAATTTTAAATAAACTTTGAATTAAAATATTGAATACTATGATAATGCTGAATAAAAATTAATGTGTTTTTCAAATTTGCTAATGCTAACCTAAATGCTCTTGAGAAAATTTGAATAAGATATTCATAATTATGTGATAATAGTTATGTTATTTCAATACTAATTGGTGGAGTGGATTATTGATAACATTTTGTAAAATATTTTTGTTTGATCTATTCTAGAAGTAATAAGAAATGCAATTGCTAACTTTCTTATCTTAAAGAATTTCATTAATTTATATATAAAACAACAATTAGATTTTTGATTTAATTAATAAATATAAATACAGAATAAAATAAATTTACTTTTGTATATTATTGCAGTTTTCAAAATAATTATAAATCATATGATATCATAATACAAATAAATTGATTTTGGCAAATTTTTTATTTCTTATAAACTCTTTTTGAAATTTATAATAAATTTTATAAATTTCTTTAATTTAACAAACTGAGTTTATAAATGACTAAAAACTAAGTTTAATAGAATTATAATTTATCTTTTTCTTTGATTTCTCTAATAATTTACTAAAATGAATTTCTTTGAAATTCTTTAAGATTATTGGAATTGGAATTTTTGTAAAAATATAAAAAGTCTAAGTAAAGACTTAAGGTAACAATTATATATTTTTAAGCTAAAGGATTTATTTAAAAAAGATTACTAAAAAAATGTATATAAGTAAAGTTTTTAAGTTTTTGTTAATAAAGTTTGTAGGATTTTTAAAAAATAAGGTTGTGTAAAAGATTCATTTGTTGATAGAATAAGAAAAAATATATATATACATAATAAAAAATAGAAAGGTTAAATTATTATATTTTATTATTTTAACATATTTATATTATAATTTTTGATTTAATTTATAGGTATTAAAAATTTGGTTAAAAATAAAGTAGATTAGTATTTTGATGAATTAGTTTATAAAATGGAATAAAGAATAGGAAAATTAATTTTCTTTAATTTTGTAATATACTATATAGTAACTAAAAAAAAATTATTATATATTTAAAGAAATTAATAGATTTATTATAAAAATTCTTTATTATACTTTTTATTTAATTTTTGAGATATTTAAAATTAAAGTTATAATTTTAAGATAACAATTTTCATTTTTGATTTAAAAAAGAATATTAAATAATATAAATACAATAACTTTTGTAAAGCATTCATATTAAAAAAAAGAAGAAAAAGGAGAATAATGTTGTTAATCTTAAACAGTATATCATCAAGTTAACAGAATATATTTGCTAACAGAGAGTTTAATTACGTCTAAACTATGAAAAAATAAACACAAATTAGTTAAATTGAAAGGTCAGATCATCTTTATTATATAAATTTAAAGAAGAATAAATTATAAATTAGCAAAGATAAATTTTAAAGATAAAATGTTATTGATTAATGTATTAGAAATTTTTAGCGATTCTGCTATTTATTGAGGCAAAAATACAGAATATTTATATAAAATACATAAAGTAAAAATATTAAATATATATAAGAAATTAAAGATATTAAAAAGATGTAAGAAATTAAAGATTGCTAAAAAATTATAGAAATTAAAGAAATTAAATAAATAATAAAAAGTTAAGATTTATGATTGTTATAATTACTATTCATTAACTATATTTGGTATAATATTATACGTTATAACAAAACTATCATAAAAGAGAAGAAAATGTAAGGTTAATATTAAAAAAATAATATAAAAGTGAAAATAAAATAAAAAAATAGTATTATTTTTTTAAATTTTATTTTTGTAAATGAATGTATTATTTTAATTAATTGTCTGAAGTGAAGTGAAGGACTATATATATTGCTTAAAGTAATAACAATTAAGATCACGTGACGATATCGGTTTATTCGCACGTGTACGTCACTTATATTTTGTATTACATTAAAAAAAACAAAAATAAATTTGTGATATATTCATATAGTAATACAAGTGTTATAGTATTACAAATATGCATGTGTGAAAAAAATAGAACGCTAAATATATTATCAAAATATTTTTGAAACAAAAGTTTTATTTTAATTTTCATGTTTGAATTCAATGCATTGTGGCATTCAGTTTTCTGGTATTATGAAAATTAAATGTTTCTCTTCATCTAACCTTTCTTTTAACCTTTTATAATCTTTAATGAGCTAAAGTCTCTCAAAGTCAAATGGTTTAAAGATAAGATCTTTAAGGACACGTACTCAAGATATTGTCACAAAAGAAAGACCTGCAGAAAATTCTTTATCATCAAGATCTATTATGACCTTTCGTAGTGTTAGATATACATGAAGTCGAAATGGATCATTTTGGATATCTGAAATGGTCGAAATGGTCGAAATCATTTCGACCATTGGAGG
>CAMKVN010000367.1:0-30811 GCA_946474995.1 Funneliformis geosporum | reverse complement strand
TATATTCGTATAAAAGTAATAATTTTATTAATACTATATAATGCATATTATATACAAATTATTTTTTAAAAAAGCTTGAGTCTCCAGCTGATCAATGATATATACTGGGTCTCACTACTCAATTAATTATATATAAAATAAAAAAAACATAAAAAATAAATAAAAAAATTGAATAAAAAAAGAATTTCAAAAACTTGAATCTTCAGCCGATATTTGATATGAACTGGACCTCGCTACTCAATTGATTAATTATAAAATAAATAAATATATAAAAAAAATAAAAAAATAAAATGAATTTAAAAAAAAAATTATTTTTGAAATCTTGAGTTTCCAGCCGATATTTGATACGAACTGGACCTCACTACTCAATTAAATATATTAAAAAAAAATATGAATAATATAAAATAAAAAAAATAAAATAAAAAAAATAATTTTGATAATTTGAGTATCTAGCTGATATTTGGTATGAACTGGGCCTCGCTAATTAATTAATTATAAAATAAATAAATATATAAAAAAAAAAATAAATAAAATAAATTTAAAAAAAATGATTATTTTCGAAACCTTGTATCTTCAGCTGATATTTGGTATGAACTTGACCTCGCTACTCAATTAAATATATTAAAAAAATATAAAAAAATATAAAATAAAAAAAAAATAAAATAAAAAAAAGAATTTTGAAAACTTGAGTCTTCAGCCGATATTTGGTATGAACTAGGCCTCGCTACTCAATTAAATATATTAAAAAAAATATGAAAAAATATAAAATAATAAAAAAATAAAATAAAAAAAAGAATTTTGAAAACTTGAGTCTCTAGCTAATATTTGGTACGAACTGGGCCTCATATTCAATTAAATAAAAAATATATATATATATATAATAATATAAAAATAAAAATAAAAATAAAATAAAAAAAAATATTTTCATAATCTTGAGTCTCCAGCTGATATTTGGTATGAACTGGACCTCGCTACTCAATTAATAATATAAATTAAATTTTATTTTTATATTTTTCGACATAGTCGTTATTGTTCTCAAAGAGAATTAATGCTATTAAGTTAAATAGACGGTTATATTCATATTTATCGATATGATTTATGTTACTTTTTATATAATCCAGAGTCATAATGTATTCATCATAAATTGTCAAAAAATTCATTTGTTTAGTGCTGAATTGTTTAGCACAAAGATATTTATTAACGAAAGGCATTTTAAATTTTATAGATTTAAAGGAATTAATAATTTGTTATGAAAGTACTTTTTTTTTGATTTTTGAGATAGTTAAAACCAAAGTTATATTTATATAAAATTTTAAAATAAACTTTTTCATATTGAATAATACAAATACAATACCTTCTGCAAAGCGTTCATATTAGATAAAAAAAAGAGAAAGGAGAATAATACGGAAGAAAAAAAATGCAAGGTTTAAAAGGATAATGCAAAAAGTGAAAAAAAGAATAAAATACAGTATTATTTTTTTTTTAAAATTCATTCTTGTATTATTTTAATTAATGCGTCTAAAATATGTATGCGTATGGTGAATTAAAATTTAATGATATTTAATGCTATTTAACATTATGCATATGATGATCACTTACAGCGATATTTTGTAAAATCTGCCCTAAACCTGCAATGTTTTAGTGACCCTTACAATTATCATTCGTCATCGCAATTTTTTATATCAATTTTTAAAATCTGCTAAATATTTTTTATTATAAAATTTGTTCAAAATTAATTCACATTAAAATATTTGTTATCTAAAAAATTATTATATATTGAAAAACTCTTTTCATCTGGTCATAGTGTATGTCACTTTTCTTGATATTTTAAACACAAAAAAATTATAAAAAAAGTTAATAAACCTTAAAAAAAGATTTAATATAATTGGTATATAGATCACAGTTTTTTTAAAAATCTGTGATAATCCGTTAATTTTCATAAATCTGCTAAATCTGCGGGTTTCTGCTTAAAGTAGGAGATCATCATTCCTGATTATATATTTTTAATATAAGAATTTAATTATATTTTACTATTTTATTATAATATGTGCATATAATTCTGAATTATATATTGTTAATACAGAAATTTAATTAAAACTTATGCTGAATTAAATATATTTAATGTTAACATGTGCATACGATTTTGAATTATAATTTTTAACACAGGAATTTAACGCTATTTCATTAGAACATATGCAATTAAATATTTTAAAATTGACATCTCTTAAAAGCTAAAAATATATATGAATCAATAAAAGATACAAAGTTTGTTCTCATTGAATATATTAAATAGTGCAATACATGCATCACTAATTTTATAATGGGAAATCGTATTACTACGTAAAATTTCGTACGATCTCGTAACCCTACGTAGGATTTCACCGTAATGTTTCATAAATCTTACGATACTGTAACCCTACGTAAGATTTCGACCGTAATATTACGTAAAAAATACGACCTGTAACCTTACGTAGGATTTCACCATAATGTATCATAAATCTTACGATACCATAAGATTTTGACCGTAATAATACGTAAAAAATACGACCCATAACCCTACGTAGGATTTCACCGTAATGTTTCATAAATCTTACAAACTTGTAAACTCATGTAGTTTTACAACGTAATACTCTGAAATATTACGAAAATCGTAAATCTACAGAATCTTACTCCGCATTTAGTTCCAGATGAAGAAAAATTTCGATTTTTTTTTTAGAACTTTAAAATTTCTTAGGGTTGATAGGGTTCTTAAGGACAGATAATAAAGAATTCAATAAAACAAAGTAAGAAACCCAAAAATGATATCAAGATTGTCCCCAAGAGCGTCCTCAAGAAAATTTGGTATTAATTTTATAAGGACAGTAAAAAAATAGCATACTCATCGTCTAACTACCTCAATCCATGGTATGTGTAATTTACATGTAGATAAGTATTATTCGAAAACATATTACCATAGGAAGAAGCTAAATGCCTTAGAAAAATCTGCCCTAGAAAAATCTGCCTTAGGAAAATTTTGACTTCCAGAGGCAGAAGCGAAATAGCAAATTAACTTTATTAGAACGCTAGAATGATTTCTTGAATGGTCTGCCCTAGGTGCCCTAGGTGACCTAGAAAAAATCAGACTTCTTTACTTTTTATTTTTATTTTTAAAAGGTATAGCAAAAATATAGCATATATATAACATATATATATAATATATATATAGCATACCAATATATATACCAAAGGATAGCATAGAAAAATTCGATTTTTTTCCCTAGAACTTTATTTTTACTAGACCACCTAGGGAATCTAGGGAAGATAATACAAGAACAAGTCGAATCGAAAAAAGAACACTTTCTCCTATAACAAACTCTGCCCTAGGAAGTGGTCCAGTAAAAATTCTGCCCTAGGAATCAAAAAACCTCTTAACTGCAATAGAGAATGGCAATATAAACTAAACTGATCTAAAATCATGAGTAAGATACATGGTATAACTGATAGCTACTGAGATACTCAAATTGCAATAGAATGTTGGCCTTAGGGCTCAGTATCACATGACATCCAACGGAAGTCCACGCGGTGTCACATGATCACGCAGTTATATTCGGACGATCTAATTGGCTAAGAGTATATATTTTTTTGCCCGAACTTTGAAGAATAATATCTCGACACCCACTGATCGGATTTATACGAATTTAGGCTTGTTGGATAGATCTGAACCTACTGAATCCTGTAGTTCAATCCTCATCAAAATTGGGCTGGTAGATGTCGAGATAATTGCGCTCCAAGATCGTTACGGCAGATCGGACTTTTATGACATAATGTCAGCCAAAATTAATCGCAAATCTACCGCGCCACCGTCGCCTCTTTTTTTACACCATTTCAGTATTTTAAAAGGCAACCAAATAGGCGTGCAGTTCATCCATAATTACTAACCAATAGGTCATAGAGAGGGAAGCAGACCCCCATCTTTAGGACATATTAATCAATAGACTATAACACCCTAAGACATATTAATTTATATATTATAACGCCCTAGGACATATTAATCAATAGACTATAATGTTCTAAGACAAATTAATCTTGTACAAGCGGTTTGTCCTAAGACATATTAATATATTAATATATTAATATGTCCTAGGACAAACCGCTTGGCGTATTGAGGAATGATTGGTAATAAGCATTACTAGTTAGGTGTTCTTCCTTGTCAGCATAAGTAGTATCAAATAATTTTTTTGCGTAAATATGGACTCCTTTCCATAGATGAGATATGATGGCTTCATCTTCTTTTGGGCCTTCATGAAGGTTTTTGATATAGCCTCTAACCCACTTTCAGCTGATTTCTGTGCTAAGGAATCTCTTATTTTTGATACCTCGTCTTTATCCATTTCGTCTTCATCCTATTCGTCTTCATCCAGGTCATCTTCATCTATTCTATTGTCATCCGCTTTATTGTCGCCCGCTTTATTACCATCTTTTAGCTTTTTTAAGGTTTCCAGCACAATTTCGGATGATGGCTGGTGTCTATCATCATAGTTTATAAATCGTACACAAAGCCCGACAACACTTTTCAGATAATATTTAATATCAATCATTTTATCAAGACGTCTTACCACTTCTGGGTATTCCATTTTGTCATCTACCTTCTGTAATAAATCATTCTCAACCACAACATATTCAAACTGCTCATCTGATTCTGGGATTTCATAAAGATAAGGCTTGGATGTTAGGCCCTTTTTTATGAGCTGTTTGGCATGCCTCTTCATGGGTATGTCTATCTCGCATTCATAAAATAAAGTGCTGTACACTCTTGTTATTTTTATCAGTCCTCTATACAGCAGTTTTTATTATTTCATTAAGATCTGTCTGTGAAATATCCCTTACAGTCTCTTTGAGCACATCCTCTACAACCTAATACAAGATACGTGTGTTATTTACTCTCGTGGACTCTTCCATAATATGTTTTCTTATTTTGTGAAAAATAACAGACTGTTCCTATTTTATAGTCTCAACCACCTGAATGAAAAGCTTGTTATTAAAATTCGGCCCTTTTACATGCAGAATACCGTAGTATTTCTTCTTTCCAGTAAATGTTACAAGGAATAAAACTTCTTTATATGCCATTTTGAGATAAAGGGAACCGTTATCTTTTCTGAGAAAGTCATTGACATCATCACGAAGTTTTTCAATTACTTTCACAGAGATTTCTACCATTTTAGACCAATATTCTTCTTTTGAGATCCTATTACCACTGTCATATGCCTTATCGCATTCCTGAAAGCATTCTTCTGGACAGATTAGATATAAGGAATCGGTATCACCATATTTTATCTGGAAAGACCTGTTTTTTTACGAAATCTGCAACAAGTTTAATATTTCTCTGCCTGGTAAATGTGACACCTCCAGCAAGTTCACGCAAGAAGAAAGGGAACTTACTATCTTCAGCTATACCATAAAATGAATTCATGTATACCTTAAGAGCATTTTGTTTCGCATCTAAACAAGAATAGTCAAAACAAACTGAATTGTATTCTGCTATGAATTCATGCTTTTCTATATTAATAAAATGGTATAGTTTTTCACTAAGAATGTCACATTTTTTCCCTCTACATTTGCTAAAATCTGCTCAATAGCTTCTGGTAATAATAAACCTTTACCCATTAAACCTATTACCAGTTAAATGTCTTCTTTTTTATCTTTCAAAGAAGCGAGACATTTTTTCACCTTAATCTGTTTACGATATAAATATTCCAACACATTGGCATAAAGACCTTTTTCTTCAGAAATGTTATTATGTCTTATAGACTATGCAAAAATATCATTACCATTGAATTTGAAATTAATTTTATGAAGCATTTTGCCACTATCTCTCAGAGACTCAGCATGTTTTCAAGATAAAATGATTTTATCGGGTGAGAAGTTGTAAGTCATAATAAGACTCAAATATAATGATGCAAAATCTAAGCCAGTTACAGGACGTTTATTTTTGAGTCTCTTTGTTAGTGGAAAGACATAGGTACCTAGAAATGATTCTGTTTCTGTTCGCTCTGAAATTGTACTGGTTAAAATTTCCAACTGCCATACATTAGCACTTAAAAGATTGCTCACTTTCATTCCTATTGCAAAATAATGCATATCTGATAATGAAACAAAGGCTATACTTGTAACCTCCCTGTATTCATTAATTACATTGCACTTAATCATTAACTGCTGGCAACTAAGAGCATCAATGATACAATTAAGGTTGCTTATCTAAACTCATTTTGGATTTGGAAAAATGGTAAAACCTTTAGTTTTGCTAAATTTTTACTAAGTGTTTGATATAGTTTCGCCATTTTTATAAGCTTTGATATAGTTTTACCTTTTTCCAAATTTCGCAGATTTTTTAATAAGGTTTTAATATAATTTAACCAAGTTTTACTTTTACTATTTAGACGTCTGTCTAAACTCTTAATTTCGTCCAGCAATCTTAGTAGGACCCTTACCTGTAACAAAGCAAGAAAATAAGTATATAGTTGTGACAATAGACTATATGACTAAATGGCCAGAAGTGAAAGCTTTATTAAATGCAAAAGCAGCATCAGTTATACCTTTCTTTTATGAAAACATAATTTGCCATCATAGATATGCAAAAGAATTATTAACAGATAGGGAAACTCATTTTGTGAATGAAATATTAGATTCCCTATGTAAAGAATTGGAAGTAAAATACAAGTTGACAACTGTTTACCATTCACAATAAATGGATTTGTTGAACATTTCAATTGAACTCTATGTAACATTAGCGAAGTTTACTAATAATAATAAGAATGATTAGAATACTTTTATTCTTTTAATATTATTTGCTTATCAAACAAAATGACATAGTATTACAAAATATGAATTATTCTACTTGACCTATAGAAGAAACGCTACGCTTCCAGTAGAATTTCAAGTATAAATAACAGTGGTACAAGTTTCACAAGTAACAAATGATATAATAGATCTTTTGAATTGTATATAACAAATAACAGAAAGGATGGATTATAAAATTAATGAAGCATAATCAAATATCAAAAGTTTCAATAAAAACAAAAGGAACGATATGACAAAAAACTATCAAAGGTATAACTATTCAAAGTAGGAGGACCTAGTTTTAATGTATAAAAGTAATATTCATGACAAAAAGAAACTTGAAGATCACTGGAAGGGACTGTATTACATTTATACTGATCTTGGTAATGGTGTATACAAATTAAGGACTATGATTAGAAGGATCCTCAAAATATCAATAAATAGTGTAAGGTTAAAACAGTATTACTAGCATGCTGAACTTATTTTATTAATAGAAAACTAAAACCTAAAAGGTTTCAGAAATATTTAAAAATTTATATAAATAGAACCTTGATATTATAAAAATCAAATATTAAGAAAAAATGAAAACTTTTGATACTTTTGATATACTTCTAATATACTTCTAACATATGAAGAAACCTTCTCTTATAATTTCCAATTAATACATAAAGATCTGTAAATGATTTTGCTAACTGAAGTAATATATTATGACTTACCCTATGATGATACAATGACTATGAATATGAAGTTTTCTTTAGTATATGAATGTTACTGTGAGCCAAGCAAATGAATAATAGAGTTTCAATCTTAACTAATGCCTTTTATCTTGAAAAATTACTAAAAACCCAAGAGGATCCTATTTTATGATCAATATACTCTAGGAAACTTACAAAATATTATTATCGTGTATCTATTTGAGTTTATTATATTTTTGAATTCTTGGAATTGGAACAGATTGCTAGAATAAGGCATACTACTTTAAAAACGATTGTAAATCTAAATATTGCTAAATATAATTGACCTCATTGATAAGACTGCTGATATTTTTATAAAGATATAAAATTTTGAAGGAAGTAATATTACATGAAAAAGACATAGATGACCCATGTAACATATATGATTGTGATAACTAAAATGTCATATATGTCTTCTATGTCTTATAGTATTTATATTTCTTATATTTCTTATATATATTATATTATTTATATCTCTTATATTACATATATTTATTATAGTTATTATAGTTATTATATTATTTATATTTCTTATATATTTTTAAACACTTTATGTAATTATTTTTATATAAATAAACCTTGAGTCTTAGGATAGCAAATGATAGGTTTTCTACAAAGTTTTATTGTAGGTTTTAAAGTATTGTCTTTAGTTTAGTTTAATATACAACATTTGTATAATACAGAATGCTGACAGAGGCAGTACTCATTTGTTAGAGACATATTAAATAAACAATCGACCCTTTTTGACTCAATTTATATAATTTTATAAATTTTTTACCTTCTGCTTACCTTACCACACTTTTAACCTTTAAGCAATCCTAAAGAACTGATTATAATAATATTTACTAAACTTTGATGAAATAATAAATTTATAATATGTGAATATTTGAAAAAACCACATATCTTATTACAACTAGCAATACATTCTTTAATTTTTTCAAATCATATAAGATTGGCTGCAATTAAATTAAATGCATATGCTACACATCAAATATCCTAAATATGTTTATATGTTTATTGTATTATTTTACGTATAAATTTACAATTTTCAGCAGCATTAATTACTATTATTACAAACTTTTTACTTCTACACTTTCTATAATATTGGATATTTCTTTTGCTAAAAATTCATCTGTATGTTTATCTTGAAAATAATTATGTATTACAATTAGATATTCATATTATTTCTGTATACTCTCTTTATACAGATTATTTATAGAATTATTATATGAAAACTCTTTTTTAAGTTATCATCTATTAATTTCAAAAGATTTAATTTGTAATACTTCTCATGTTTTCACGTGAAAATCATATATATAAACTGAGAAAACTCTTAATTTGCTATTGCCTTTTAAGTAAAAATCTATGTAGATATATCTATTATGATCCAAAAATTGTTATATCTATATGTTTTAATCATGTTTTGCTAATTAAAAGGCCAATACTATACCTGAAAATGGATTAGTAATTGTACTCTAAAGGGAGATAAAATTAGGATTTGAAAATTATTTAAAAGTTTGAAAGAATTTATGTATGTTTCTATTAAGATTACAAAATTGGTATTTTTTAGATGAAAAGTTTCTAAAATCAAACTATTTTTTAAAATTATCAAATAAAAGTAAATATTGTATATAATAAATATAGTTGTATTTTTGTTATAATTTTTTTCAAATTATCACTATTTATAGTATCCAAATCATTGTCTATTTTAAAAAAAGAAGATCATATAATGAAGATAAAAGAAAAGATATAAGAGTATTGATTTGAGAACTATTAACATATTAATTATTTGTTGTATTATATTAGGACACATATTAGTATAAAGAATCATTTGTTATATTAATCATTATAAATAGTATGTTAAAAGTGTGAAAATATTATTATATTTTGATAATGTCTAATACAAGCTATTCAATTTGTTTAAATATTCTATCAATTTGTATCTTTTATTTAACAATAATTGCAACTTATTTCTTAACTTCTTAACTATAGTATTAAAATTTAGTTTAATGATTAAAATAAAAGTGTGTAAAAAATCATCATTAGAAGTCTTAGCAATTTTATGTCTTTTGTTAAAATGATATTTAGATACTGATAAAGCTGAAAATATAGAAAGTTGAATGAGAATAATTGGATTTTTGTTAATATTAGAAAGGTAGTATATTACTAGATTAAGGGATATGTTAGTATAATTACAACTTAGCTATTCTAATATTAAAGTTATTATATTTTTTTTCAAATTAAAGAGTATATCTAATATTTGATCTAATTTTTTTTAATTATTAGATGAGTTATGAATTGAAGCGTTAACTATATGACTGATATTTTTTTGATAAGGATATTTGATTCTCATTTTTTTTCTTTATAGTATTAGAGTAGGATTTAGAATTATGAGTTAAAAAATGGTTTTTACTATTATCAATAAACTTTTAAAATTTGTTAATTTAAATTATTATAAAGTCTGTTTGAAAAATTCTGTTGGGTTATTAATTTAGGTTTTATTTAATCTTTATCATTACAATAATCATTAAGCTTTTGTAGGTAAGAATATTTTATTACAAGATAATTGAAATTATCATATTTGTAATAGTTTTTAATGTCAGATAAATCTAAAAATATTGTTTATTTTCAAAAGCAAAATGTTGTTAAATAGTATTTGTCATAGTCCTTTTATCTAAAAAATGAAGAATAACAAATATACGTAATTTATTATTGTTAGATCTAGAAATATAATTGGCTTTTACTTTTATAACAAATATAATATCATGGAAATTTCTTATAGAGTCTCAAAGGGAAGATTAATAAGCTTTATTTAAAAGGTATTTTTATACTGATCTCTTCTGAAGTCATAATACATAAGTTCATATGAACTGAATCATTTTGTAAGAAATGATTTCAAACTTGATAGAAATCTCTATATATTTAGAGATATATAGACATATTATCATATTTTTCTTGCTGTTATTTTGAATTTAGTGATATTATACTTAATAAAGACTTATCTAATAAGAGCTAGTTTTATTTATAAGAAAATATTAATCACATATATCATTCATTCATTAAATTGCATACTAGTTTTGTATTGAGTAAAATAGATAAATTCTTAATCTTAAGATTAGTAATAATCACGTAACTGCAAATATTACATCTGATATTACAAATATACAATTACAGAATATATCAAATTTATATAATAAACTGAAATACCTTTAAATTTATTATTTTGTGCAAAAACATTATTAATGACTTGAACAATTTTGCTATTATTCTTTTCTTTGAGAGTAAATCTAATGAAATTAGTAATAGCAAAAGACATAACTTTAGTGATAACAGTAAAAAATCTCAAAGATCTTCTTCTATTATATTCATTCAAGTCCAAAATTTTTAAATTATTTTTAATTGACATAAAACCTTTAGTAATATTATTAAGTTACATGTTATAATAGTATTGTTTAAGATCAGAGTAATAGGTAAAATATTATTGATAGTTGCAATTTAAAAATATCCAAAACTTCAAACTCAATATCTTTATTTTTTTGTAAACCAAAAACTTTGTTAACAAGTTCTAGGTTATTGGAGTTTCTGTTAAGATTGAAAAAATCAAAAAAGATAGCATATAAGGAACAGTTTCTTGTTAAGCTGAAAAGATAATATATAGAACAAATTTGGTATTTTTTTTTCTTAGTAATACTTCTATAAGTTATTCCCTTGTAAGAAAAGATAGAGCAAAATCATAAAAAACCTTCTTTATACTGGATTTATTATTTAAAAATGAACTTCTAAGTTTTTTATTTTCTTTGAAAAATATGGCCAGAAAAGTAAGTGTGAGAGTCGTCTATAAAATCTAAATTAAAAATTATATATATTAGTAAATAAATTTATTACTAAGATAAGAAAATCATAATTTTTTGTGTTTACTTATGTATAATATATACATTATGTATATATATCTTATAAACTGTTAAAATATTCTTTAAAAGCAAATGGATTTGTTTGCAAGGTTGGTCTATTTATCACATGCTTTTTAATTTTTTAAAAAATTGTTTTAGTTTTCTAATAATCTGACTTTTTTATAATAGATTACTTTTCAGTCAAAAAGTTCACCAGAGAGTTTTTTCTTAAAAGGAGGTATATAAATCCTAGATGTAAATGTTTTTAAAAATTTTATAAAAAAAAATGGATTCTCAATAGTGTGTTAAGGAATAACACATATAACAAAAGATTTCACATATACATAATCAATCTCATGAATTCTTTCTAGAGAGTTTGAGCTTTCATGTTCAGTTTCGCTATCAAATTTTGTTTTTATTTTGTTGATTACTTATGAAATTTCAGATTTTGCAGCAAGTCAGTTTAAAAATATTTGTTTTACATTTAATAACAACTATTAGCTCTAAAATTTGAGATGAACCTTTATGAAAAATGTATTATAACAAGTGGCCTCCTTCTGATACACTTTTTTTCCTTGTTTAATACAGGCCTGACACCTGAATATTTTTTTTCTTTTCGTAGAGGTTTGAGAATTTCACCTGACATTAGATATTTAACAAACAAACTGCAGTAACAACAACTGCAGTTACATGCGCATTCAAATAAATACTAAAATGTATATGCTAATCAGATTCCTTTTTTAGGTTTTGGTAGATTCGGACATTTCGGACATTTCGGACATTTTGGAAATTTCGGAGGTTTCGCCTGCCAAAATGTTTCGGTTTGTGTCAAAGGTCATGAATGAATGGAATACCCGTTTCTCTGTTATAAAAAATAAAACACATGATGCCCACATTGCAGTAAATAAACGTGAAAATTTATGTCGTGATATTTAATCAAATACGCTGACCTAATTTTCTTAAAACTTCAAAACTACCAGCTGAATTAGAACTTACCTACAAAAATGGGTTTGCAAGGTGAACAACATAAGCACCAATCGAATTCTTCCATAGGAATAATTTTATCAAATAGCAAGAGCGGGATCTATCAATAAAGAATTATTCAGAGAATTGAATTTTCCTTACCCATATACCTTAATTCCAGAATATCTTGAAAATTGGATAAATGATTATGATCTTTGACCCGTAATACTTCATATTCCACCACTCAAATATGACTTTTTTTTTCGAATGCTAATAGAAAAAAAAGGATGGTGATTAATCGGTGGAATTCCGTCGTACAATGATTCACACTAAATGGGACACCAAGTGTCCATCAATGCCAGTGGTACAAGAATCGAATTCTTAATTTTTTGCGACCATATAGTGATTCCAGCGCAATCATTTCAAATTATGGACCATCTAATAGAAAAGCAAAAAGGCATTAATAAGTAATTACGGAATAGTAACAATAAATAATATCATCAAGGATCCATTCCTTTCCTTGAATGCTCCTCAATGGGGAGTAATGAAAATAGAGATCCCTGAAATTTCAGTTGAAAGGTCAATTTGAACGATTATCGAATTATAACCACCACCCAAGAAATTGATATGCAAATCTCACAAAACTTTATTAATATTAGTACTATAACAGTTAGAACCTCCAGAACCTTATCATGCTATTAAGAATAGATTTCAAGAGATGATGAATTTTAATGTTATAACGCGTCAAATTGCATAACTAGAATAGCTCTTGTTAATTTTTAGATAATGGGTAGATTTTGCTTTTTTTAAAATGAGATGTCTTTATTCAATTGCAATTATTTACAGTTTTTAATTAAATGAATTACAATTCTACGGAACTTACCTTGAATAGGAAAACAATTTTGAAATTATTCTTTGCGAATTTTTCCTTTGTTGTAATTCTTGGGTTGATAGCATCACCTCAAATTCATCAATTGAATATAAAATCAAATATACCGGTCTTTAATTGACGAATTAGGATAATAAGATGCGATAAATTTAATTATTCCATGAAAAAACGTCTATCTTTCATGTGATAGTGAATGTATATATAAAGGAGTTGGGAGTGACGCAATATGCAGTCACATGTATTACGTCATCGAGATCACGTCAGGTAAATTAAAGCGTTGGGGGTAGTTTCTCCATAATTCTGTAATTCGAATATACAATTTATCCAATTTCAAAATATCAACGTACTTTTTGTGAAAATCTCAACGTGGCATTTTAATCCAAGTTCACTTATATAAGAAACAAAGCCCCTCTTAAATATGACAAATAAATGAAATGGCTTGGCATTTTGAAGTAAATCCGGCCCGAACATTTGTTTTGGCTTAGATCATGGCTTTGAGATCGAATTAACAATTAATTGATTTTTCAATAATTATCTCATTCCCAGGTGAAACAACGGATATTAATGTATGATCGAGACACAAATGTATCTCAAGTGTAAACATGTATCACTATTTTCTACATATAAAGGAATAATGTAAAGGAATGCAATGATAATTAATGCATAAAAATATTACCAGTTACCTCCTTTAGAATTAGGGGTATCACGTTTTTGTACTTCAAAAAAGAACTACGGATATTTGGAATAATTGTAATTGTCAAAGCCTCATTGATTCGATACACTCTTTAAACAACTCCTTTCGACTCCTAAATAACCCACCTTCTTTTTTATTTCTCTCTTCATCTGACGACATTGAAACTCAAACACTTTCTTGAGTGACAACGTTGTTAAGATTGTGACTTTTTTTTTTAACAAAGTACCTATCTATAATACAAAAAAAGTCAAAATGACATTTTTTGGTCGAAAGAAGGGACAAGACGAAGAAGGTATTGAGAATAGCTCGGGTTCCGGGCACAAAAGAAGTGTGTCCACTGCGTCAACAATGCAAACCCTTCCAAAACGTCGCATAAACGTGAATACTCCACTTCCACAAACCGATTTAGATCAGTATGGAGAACCAAAAGCACGATATGCTGCGAATAAAATTCGAACCTCAAAATATACCTTATTAACCTTTTTACCAAAAAATCTTTTTGAACAATTCCGTAGAGTAGCGAATATGTATTTCCTTTTTTTAGTTGTCCTACAGTTATTTCCAATGATTGGAGGTGACGTTCAACCTTTTTTATCTGCAACACCACTTATTTCCATTATCACAATGACAGCTTTTAAAGATGCTTTTGAAGATTGGAAACGTCATTCACAGGATAATTCCTTAAATAAATCAAAAACAATTCGTTTAGACAATTGGAACAATGTTAATGTACCAACGGGGCAAAATACTCGAAAAATATTTTTGAGTCAAATATTTAATTTTCTTTTTTGCTTGTTAGGTTATAGAACTGGTAATGGTAGTGGGAGTGGTAGCGCTAGTACCAATGATAATAAAGGTGAAGGTTTAGAAGAATCTGATGCGAAATGGGTTGAAAGTCGTTGGCAGGATGTAAAAGTTGGTGATTTTATTAAATTAAAGAACAATGATTCTGTTCCTGCTGATATGATAATTTTATCAACAAGCGAACCGGATGGTCTTTGTTATGTGGAAACAAAAGAACTTGATGGGGAGACAAATCTTAAAATTCGTCATGGCGTTCCTTCTACTGCTTATTTGAAATCAGAAACCGATTGTGAACGTGTTTCTTTTTATGTGGAATCAGAACCACCTCATGCGAATTTATATTCTTATACTGGTGTATTACATTGGTCTGATCAACCGGGAGCCGAAAATAATCAAAAAGTAGAACCAATATCCATTAATGACGTAATATTGAGAGGCTGTGTATTGCGTAATACTGAATGGGCAATATGTTTGGTGATTTTTACTGGCACAGATACAAAAATCATGTTGAATTCTGGAGACACTCCCAGTAAGAGAAGTCGTATTGAAATAGAAACGAATTTTCATGTAAGTTTTAAGTAATTGCTCGATATTTATTATTATTATTTTTTTTTTTAAAAAAAAATTAAAATATTTGGATTAAATTTTTTTTTAATTAAATATATATGTGCATTTTTTTTATTTTTATTTTGTTTTTTAGGTTACCATGAATTTCATCATTTTGTTCTTATTATGTTTAGGTTCTGCCATTGCTGATTCGGTTTACTATCTTGAACCTAAAAGTTCTGCAGACTTTTTTGAAGGAGGTGGTGGTAATGCTGAAACTGCACATGCAAGTGGTTTTATAACCTTTTGGTAAGATTAATTAATTGTCTTGATAAATTTCTTTGCTTATGATTTATTGTTATTTAATACATTCCGATATTTATCTAGGGTGAGCTTAATCTTATTTCAAAATATTGTACCAATCTCCTTATATATTACAATTGAAATGGTAAAGACGGTTCAGGCGTATTTTATCTACGCTGATGTTGATTTGTATTATGAGAAACTTGATTATCCATGTACCCCAAAAACTTGGAATATATCTGATGATTTAGGTCAAATTGAATATATATTTTCGGATAAAACTGGAACTTTAACTCAAAATGTTATGGAATTCCGTAAGTGCACGATTAACGGAATATCTTATGGGTTAGGTGAAACTGATACTACACGCGGTGCCAAGCTTGCAGATAATTATCAAAAGCCGGATTCTAAAGATGATGTTGATCTTGAAGCGGAGAAACAATTAATGTTAACTGAAATGGCCAAATTATTTGATAATCGTTACATTTCATCAAATCTTACATTTATTGATTCGAAATTTTATCGAGATTTGAAAGCAGAAGATAAACAATCCAAATCTATAAAGGACTTCTTTTCCGCTCTTGCTCTTTGTCATACCGTTCTTGTAGAACATCCTGATGAAAATAATCCTTTCAACCTTGAATATAAAGCACAATCTCCTGATGAAGCAGCCCTTGTTGGTTGTGCTAGAGATGCAGGTTTCGCCTTTCTTGAACGTTATCAAGATACTTTAATTATAGAGATCTTGGGTGAACGTAAAGAATTCACCTTGTTAAATGTGTTAGAATTTAACAGCACGCGTAAAAGAATGTCCGTCATTTTAAGACCTCCTGAAGGTGGTGTTGTCTTGTTATGCAAAGGTGCTGACAGTGTGGTTTATGAACGGCTTGAAAAAGATCGTCAAATAAAGCTAAGGGAGGAAACTTTGTCTGATTTAGAAGTATTCGCCAATGAAGGTCTTCGTACACTTTGTATTGCTTATCGTGTCATACCAGATGAGGAATACAACGTATGGGCTAAAAAATATGCAGAGGCTGCTTCAAGTATCAATGACCGTGAGGAAAAAATTGAGCAAGCCTGTGAAATGATTGAACATTCTTTAACTTTGATGGGTGGTACTGCAATTGAAGATCGTCTTCAGGAAGGTGTTCCTGAATGTATAGCCACTTTAGCTAAAGCGGGAATTAAAATTTGGGTTCTTACCGGTGACAAGACGGAGACTGCCATTAATATTGGTTTTGCTTGTAACTTATTACAGAAAGACATGCTTTTAATAGTTATTACAGCATCCGATAAACAAAGTGCACAACGTCAATTAGATGAAGCTCTAAAGAAATTTTTTGGGCCTAACCTTGAAAATAAAAGTAGTAAACATGCTCTTATCATTGATGGTGAAACTCTCAAATACGCTTTGGATAAGAATATTAAACCCATATTTTTAGATCTTGGTAAGAGATGTCAAAGTGTCGTTTGTTGTCGGGTTAGTCCTTTACAAAAGGCTAAAGTCGTCAGTATGGTAAAAGAGGGATTAAATGTTATGACTTTATCTATTGGAGATGGTAAGTGAAGAAATCTTTATTTAAATTTGGATTTCCATATTTGATGAATGATCAATCTAATATAGCATTTATTTATTGGTTTATTTTAATTTAATTTTTTTTTGTATAGGTGCCAACGATGTAAGTATGATTCAAGAGGCAAATATCGGTGTGGGTATTGCCGGAGAAGAAGGGCGTCAAGCTACGATGGCTGCAGATTACGCCTTTGCTCAATTTAAATTTTTGGAAAAACTTTTATTAGTTCATGGTCGATGGTCTTATATTAGAATTGCTGAAATGATTTCGTGTTTCTTTTACAAGAACATAGTTTGGACAATTGCAATGTTTTGGTATCAGATTTGGGCAGGTTTTTCAGCGCAGTATCTTTATGATTATACATACATTATGCTTTATAATCTTGTGTTCACCGCATTCCCTGTAATGTTTCTTGGTGCATTTGATCAAGACGTTGATGCTAAAATCTCGTTGAAATATCCACAATTGTACAAACGTGGAATCTTGCAAGAAGATTTTACAAAATCTAAATTTTGGCTTTATGTCGTGGATGCTATTTATCAATCGGCTGTTTGTTTCTTTGTACCTTTTGGACTATTTCAATATGGTGCTTCACACGCAACAGGATTAACAAATAATGGATTGGATGATTTAGGTACTTTGGTAGCGGGAGCTGTTGTAGTTACAACGAATTTATATGTTGGGATAAACATCATGAATTGGACGTGGTTAGCATTTGTAGTTATTTGTATAAGTATTCTATCATTTTATGTATGGGTTGAATTTTATTCCATTTGGGCTTCTATTGGATTTTTCCGAATGGATTTAATATTATTTTCAGAATTAGATTTTTGGTTAGGAATACTTTTGGCAGTTTTTATAAGCATTTTACCACGGTTCACGGTAAAATACCTTCACAAATCATATTATCCTACTGATACAGATATAATTCGTGAAAAGGTTAAATTATCTAAACAAAGGCGTGATTTTGTGGAACAAGAAGATGATAAAATACCCATAACAAGCTCAGTACGTCCTTTAGGTACCGATTCGTTCAATACAAGTTACGCAACGTTATCTGACACTTCATTAAGTGATCAATCAATTACAAAAGAACGTGAGGCACCAAAATTACAGAGAATTACGACACTTCAAAAGGGAAGAACCGCATCAATAAGAGCCGAAGAACAACTTTATCACATGCAATCAGGAAAGCGTCAATCATTTACAGGATTTGCATTTTCTAGCGAAGAAAGTTCATTTGAAAAATTTAGAACATCAGTATATCGTCCAACGCAAGCTCGAAAACCCTCACATTACCGATCAAATACCATAACGACTGTAAATAATAATAGATCATCACTTTTATCAACTCATTCTTTAAATCGCAGTCAAACATTACCAAGTACTTTATTTCGTGTCTCTCCAAGTCCTAGTCGATCAACATCACCAAATAGATCGATCAGCGATAGATCACAGAGATCTGGTGATGATAGACGATTAAGAGGTGAAGGGGAAGAAGTTGAACTCTCTATCATATCGCCAACATCACCATCAAAATCATCATAATTTAGATTATTTTTTTTTAATTTTAGTTTAAGTTTGGTTATCTCTTTAACTCATTTTGTAAAGTAATATCCATATATTATATTTCTATACCATAATATAATATTTATTTATTCCTCGCGATACTTTAATTTCAATTTTTTATTATTATTATTATTTTTTTTTTTATTTAACTTTGTAATATATTATTAAAAGATAAACACGAGAAAGTGATTGAGCTCCCTTTTTACATATTAATTTTATTTTATTTTAAAGCTAAAATATTGGTGGTCTATTTGTTGTACTTTCTTCAATATTATTCATATTTTCTTGATCGGAGGCAGTAATCAAAGAATATACAGAGGCTTTAAACAAAGTATATACAAGCCCAATTTTTTTTTCCAATGCACGAAGTTTGTCAACAAGAATCACGATATCACTTGTATTCATTTGTGTAATTGTTACGTTAATCTAAGGAAATATCACATTTTTTATTTTAAAATACAATATTGGTTTAGGAGCAAAAAAAAAAGAGAGATCCCTAACCTTGTTAATGTGAGAGCTTAGTTTTTCGTATTCCGAAAGGATATCTTTTTCGAAATTAATTGGGGGGGCATTTGTTAATTGTTGAAACGTCATTTGTGAATAAAAACGCGTAAATGTTTGGGAAAAAAAAAAATGAAATGAAAAAAAAAATTAGGTTTTCAAAACATTCTTAACCCGAGATTACCCTAATGCCGGCCAGAAATTCACATGATCAAGAGATCATCTGCAGATTGTTCGCTATGCTTGTCACAGGAACCAAAAATAAGGCAGAATGCAAGATTACTGTTTATGTAAATATAATTAAGGTTACTGTGTTTGAATTTTGATTATCCCAACATGCATATTTTTTTTTTTCAAGGAGAAGGGTTTTATAAAGATATTATACAAGTTTCTCCAAATAAATATTGTTCAACATTACATTCATTATGAAATAAAAAAAATAATGATGGATTTGCCGGGAATTACTTGATTAATCATTTCAATTTAATTTAATTAATAATTTACTAAATCTAATCATATTTTTATATTTCTGTTTTTGCTGATTAAAAAAATTACATCATTTACCTTAGCCTGATTGGGTTTGTGTAAGAATTAAAAGGTTTTAAAAAAAAATTGACGCACAAAAAGATTTGTCATTTGTCATTCAAACTGTCATTTTGTGCTCTTTTTTTAAAAAAAGGAAATTTTAATTCTATAGGAATTAAATTTAGCAAGAAAGTAACAATTATAATAATAAAGAAAAGGGGTAGTTGTAATACACAAACTTTAAAAAAAAAAAAGTTTTATGTTAGATTTGGTAAATCTGTGTTTAAAAAAAATGGTAAATGAAAGGAATGGGACTAAAATAAATTAATACTTTAAATTAGGAAAACAATTGAAAAATAATAAAGTCATTATGATAAATATGCAATGCGTAAATTGGTTACACCAGGCTGACTTTGAATTAAATTTTTTTTTGTATTTCATTCTTTTTTTGATTAAATAGAATTTCCCTTAACAGATACAGATTACTAAACTTGATTCAATCCGTTTTGAATGAAAATGAGATTTTTTGAAAAGCAGGGTCTTTTTATTTTTATTTAACAATAACATTTATAAATTTTTTTTTTTAAACTTTTATTACACAGCATTAATAAATCAGGTTTATTTAAATTTCATTCCAATAGAGGAAAAGCAAAATTACGAGCAGGCGCAGCCTTGGTTTTTTGGGGGTGATAGCCACAATTCCACACTGCCTCATGGCGTAGAATTATTTTTTTTCGTTGAAGCCGTATCTCTCTATCTTAATTCCCTTTAACGTCGTAGATTTCTTACGTTCTGAGGCGTGGATAAATTGCGCAGAATTGAAAAAAACACACACAGCCAATTCATGTTTTACGTTACGGCTGTAACCAATTTCGTTTGTCATAATGAAAAGGATTCCAAGTGTTACAGCTTTCACATTCAATAGATGATCCCTTTTTGTTATTGATAGAATTAAAGACCAACATTCTTTTCTGATGTGGATTTTTCATTATTATAATTCACCTTTTTGGTCACCATGATGATTCTTTTAAGAGCACACACAAAAAAAAAAAAAAAAAAAAACAATAAAAACAAACAAGTCTGAAATTTTACTCCGATTTCATTATCATTTAACAAATTCATAGTTTCATTATCTAATTATGCAATGCACACATGATATAACATAAAAGCTCACAAATTATTTTCACCCACAAATAGAACGGAAGTTGAATTAATTTGCGTCCAAAAGTGGAAAGATGTCTTTAATCATTATAATCATTCCACAAAGAAAATAGAACAATTGTTCTTTTTTTTTTTATGATTCTTAATCAAATAAAGTCATTCATTATTTTCGATTTTATTTCGTTGTTCCTTTTTTTAACTGCCCTTCATTGTCATTCCCCTTTCATTTGATTTTCCTATTTTGGTCAAGTATGAATATTTAATAATGACATACTGAGCAAATTCATTCTCAAATTATCCAATCATAATTCCGATATATATATATTTTTTTTATCGAGATTAAAACTTGTCATAATAATATTTTATTTTTTAATTTAAATTTAATAAAATAAAAATAGCCACCTCGGTTTTGCTGATTTATGATGATTACACGCGGCCATTTCCGAATTCCCTGTCAGGCAGACAAAAAAACCAAAGAAACCTTTCCACATAATTTATATAAAGCCTTATTTGGTTCAAAACTTACTTTTCGTCATCATGTTTAACTTTTTAAAACTCAGGTGTAACAGTTTCAAACTATTTTGTATCTTATTGTTTTGACTTTTCTAGCTTTTTTGCATTTAATAATGTCTTTATTTTAAAATGTGGCTTCACTTTATTTATTTATATATTACATTATATTATTAATTATTATATATTATTATATTATAAAGAGTATTTTTATCAATAATGAAAAAAAAAATTTTATAATTTATATATTCTGACGATTGAGCCTCCTTTCAATTTTCCTTTCTTGTTTACGGTTACACTGCATGTGTAACTTTATAAATTCTTTATAGTTCAGCTAACGTCTACAAATCCTTTCCTAAAAAAAGCCTCTATTGAAAAATAGCTACACAACAAATAAATTCTCTTTAACTTTTTACAGAAATTTTTGTGTTCCTAACACATCATCAAAACCTCTTTGTCTTTCATTTCCCTTTTTTTTATTAGTTGTTCTCCCGGTTGCTTGTTTCTCTTTTTTCCTTATAAATTCAAACCTTTTTTGTTACGCTTTGTGAAGAATTTCAAGTATCTTTATTATATTCTTATACGACTATTTGTTCAAGAAAACTTTAAAAAGTTTTTTAACTCTTTAAAGTACTACTCTGAATGAACCCTCGTACCTCTTGTGTTTGATAAATCTTATAAATAACTACTTAACGACCTCCACCTATAAAAAAAAAAAATAAATAAATAAAATAAACAATAATAATAAAAAAGAAGGCAATAAATTGCTGAAACGTTATAACGACTTATGTAAGTATATGAACATACGCTTGAACCTTTAATACGTATTTGTACTAAACTATACTTGAGACTTCAAAATCATTTTTTTTTCTTTGTTCTTTATTGGGATAGCTTGTTTTTGTTTGTTTCTTTTATTTATACCTTTGATTTCAAGTTTTGTCTTGTAAACTTACAATTTACTTGATTTAACGAAGAGAAACCATCCCGCTTTGTTATTAGATTGAGTTCTTATTTATTATTATCCTCTCTTCAAAGTTTTATTTTAACGAATTTTTATTTCTTTTTAATCCTTAGTTATTATCAACTTGGAAGTTCACGCATT
Organism: Funneliformis geosporum; assembly: GCA_946474995.1. NCBI lineage: Eukaryota > Fungi > Glomeromycota > Glomeromycetes > Glomerales > Glomeraceae > Funneliformis > Funneliformis geosporum. The sequence continues at coordinate 8,230 of CAMKVN010000367.1, read as the reverse complement.
CATCAGAATCTTCGATTGTATTGTAAGTTCTCTCTCTCTCTCTCCCTTTATGACGTCTCGGTGCGCGTTAACTTGCGTCTCTTAACTTTCTACTTTTCATATTTTCCTATTTAAAGTTATCAGATTAAAAGTTTGTAAAAATGTCCAACGTCATCGCTTATGATCACTTTCCCGTTGCCTCTCGACGAACTTCAGGCGTTTCAATAAATGCTTTGTTAAATCCTGAACCTGAAGAACAACATTCTTACACTATGTCGCCTTCCAATCCTGCTTCACCGAGTAATATAGATTGGTATGGATATCAAAAATTCTTCTGATGACTAACCTTAAATGTAACAAGGTGGTCAAACTTTTTGCGTCTTTCATTTTCGTCTCCAAATTTAACGTTCAATCGCTCGCCTATCATCAGTTATTGTAATGAAACCAGTTCTCCACAGGTCTCCTCCGATGACCACATTACTTCTCAATCAATGCCGGCTTCTCCAATTTCAAAAAATTCAAGTTCCTCATCACCTTCTACTTTGGCATACAATGGATACAGAACCAGTATTAATACCGAAAAGGCGGCGGCAACCACGTCAAGAAGATCGTCCTCTGCGATCCCATCTTCTCGCAGGGGTTCGGTGAATCGAACTTCGGGACCTGGACATGCTATTACTTCTTCAGATGGTAATCCTGATATAATTACACCACCACAGACCCCTGGAATTAAGTCCCCGACAAAGTCAAACTTCGCATTCCCGCCAAATTCAAACACCGCGAATACTAGCAATGATCAATCAAATAATCAACCCATGCCTCCAAAAGTAAAACGCAAGCGAATCACTCAGGAACAATTGCAAGATTTGGTTGCGATGTTCGATCAAACTGACACGCCAAGTTACGATGTACGTGAAAAGCTTGCCAAGAAATTGAATATGACGAATCGTGAAGTTCAGGTATAACGCCCCTCTTGATCAACAAATCTTTATCGATCGATGATTTAAGGGTCTCGACATGTGTTTATTATTAATCCTCGACCAAACATTTAACCTTTTTCATTTTACGTTTTAATTGATTTAGGTATGGTTCCAAAATCGACGTGCGAAAGCGAATCGAGCAAAGGCAAATGAGCATAATGCATCCCACCAACACCACCGATTCTTGCATCATCACTCGGTGTCAACGGCGCAGGCTGCCAGCGGACACGCATCGTCAATTGGTATGATGCCACACGGGAACTTCACATTCGTTCCCATGTTTGCCAACGGTGGCCCTTCAACAGGTGGTCCTGCTCGGGGTCGAAGTAATCGTCGTCATTCATATGTTCCGCCAACGAACAACAATCAGAAGAAAGTGCCTCAAAATACCCCACATACAAGACCAAGGGCTTCCACTGTCACAGGAGTGCCGATGACGACGATGAGTTCACATGGACATTCGATTCACGTTGCTCCTCAGCAACAACAGTCGAATACTCCCAAAATGATGGTTGTACCACCACCAATTAAGATTTTGCCATTCGTCCACGAACAACGCCACGTTAGTGGTCTTGGTCAATCGCATCATCCCGTATACGGACATCCATACGCTCACAGTGTTCCTCCTTCACCAATCTCACCCGTCACCCCAATTTCACCAAACACACCTATCCTTCCACCAATCAATTATATGCTTCCAAGCATAAATAACTTGACGCTTCCACCACCTGTCGCCGTTCCTCCGATTAAGGAACTCCTTGCGGCATCAACTTCGGACTATCAACAGTCCGTGTACCGTCAACAAGAGACGAGGCCTATATCACTAAATAATCATCAACAATCATTATCCCGGATGGAATATTCTGATGCTTCGACAACAAAAGCGGTTGTTAATACACCTAGTGAACCCTCTCCAATTGATCTACTCGCAGCAGCTGCAGAACTTGTTCAAAGAGAAAAAGAAAATGAATGTCTCGGAGCGTATACAGAAAATAACAGTGATCAAGAAGACGCTAACAATGACAAGAAGTGGAGACCATGGGTGATCTGAATCCTTAACCTTCATATTGAGAGTTTATATTTATAAATATTATATATATCTTGTGTGTTTTGGCATTTTCAATACTTCGACTTTGGAAATGAAAGATTCCATGAATCTATATATTTTTATTATTATTAATTGTTTTGTCAATTCAATACATATCATTTTTTTTATTGCTATTTTTCCTTTTTTTCCACTTGCGCATGAATGGATAGATGGATAATAAGATTTGTAAAAAAAAAAAAAGAAAAGAAAAGAAAAAAACGTGTAATCCTTATCTTTTTGTATTCATCGTGTATATTTTCTTGCATAAAGCACAAATTCTTTTTTTTTTTTTTTTTCCTTATTTTTTATTTGATTTATTCCCGGACCACAAAAAATTTAATTATTTTGATATCAAAATCGTTGGGTGTTTGACTCCCTTTTTACGAACCAAAACAATTTTTATTCTTTTTTTATTTTATTTTTATTTTTTTTTTTTTTAATTTGAAGTACCAATATAAAAAACTTTTTTTAGAATTTGGTATAGATGAGTTAAATTTATTGTGAAAAGTTTCAATCGTTGTTGGACATTTGGTATATTAAAAAAAAAAAAAAGCTTAGGCGTAAAGAAATTTAAGAAATTTAGAATTATTATATATATATATATATATATATTTCATTCAATTTTTTATTATTTTATACACTCGCATGTTTCATATTACTTTCTTTCGTCCTCCAATGTTTTTCAATTACATAGTTAGTTTAGCATAAATATTTGAAATAGGTCTTGGAGGATTTGCTAAATATTTTAACACTTGTACAAAATTTTCTTTTCTTCCCTTTTATATATATATATTTTTTTTATCAGTTCTTATATATTTCTTTTTTTCATTCTTCCTTTATTCAAAGATTTAACACGAAAAATTTTAAATATATAAATATTAAAAAGTTATTATTTTCGTTTTATTTTATTTTTATTTTATCTGTATATAAGTTTTTTTTCCTTTTTTTTTGTCTTTATATTTTTTTCGTCATTAAAAAAAAGTTTCACCAAATTAAAAATGATTTTATATATAGTTTTCTTATTTTTGGTTTTAAATTAAAAATATTTTTATATATACATTATATATTATATTTGAAACAATTTATTTGTCTCTTTACGTGGGTAATGGTTAAACGATGATTGGGATTTCATATTAATTATCTATATCGTCAGTGGGTTTTATATTTTATGGATTATAGCTTTCTTTTTGATTTAATATGAAAATAAAAGTTTTATTTGGGGATTTTTTAATTCCTTGTAATATATACAGACATATATTTAGGTATATTGTTATGAAATTTTATTATTGTTATGAAATCTAATTTTTTTTGGGTAAATTATAATTTAAAAAAAAATCTACAAATAAACAGGTTTAATCCGAGATTTTTTTTTTTAAATTATGATTATACAAATAAAGGTACTCCCGAATCCTGTTTTTAAACAACTTTTTTTTCCTTTTAATAAATTTGCTTAGCAACAATAAAAATAATATTTTTTAATAAAAGAAATTTAAAAAACTCGTAAGCATTCTTGTTTTATAATTTGTATTATTTATTTATTTATTTATTTTATGTTGCTTTCTATTTATTTCATTTATTATTTATTATTTATTATGATTGCCTAATATAGCAAATTTCATAATTAAAAGCCTCAAAGAAATAAAAAACGTGGCGCCACATGATAAAAAAATTTATTGAACCGCAAAGTAAATAAAATAATGTTGCTTATATTGCGAAGTAAAATAATTAATTGTAAATGTAAAAAAAAGGCTTAGTATGCACTACCTTTAAGTAGACTTATTTGGAATTTCCGCAAGTCGAAGATCTGTAAAAAAAACATTGATTGCAAATAGATGATGAAATTACCTTTTTATTTAATTAATTTTTTTTTTTTTTTTTTAGATATTTTAATATATTTTTAATATCCTATTACAAGAAACATATTTATAAATCACCATTGAAATAATCAAATGTAGATTTAATTTTTTTTTTCTTTGATATTCATAAACAAATAATTTTTCTAAAAATAAAGCATTTTAAATTTTCATTATTATAATAATAAGATTTAATTTTTATATAATTATAACTAAATTATTATGATATAATAAAATAGTTTACTAGAAATTTAAAATTAAGTTTTAATAATATATTGATGAATCTATTAATAATTATATATTTTTATAAATATTAAAAAGAAAATGTAAATATAATGGAATTTAAATAATGATATTGAAAGCAAAATCTTAACCAAGAATGCTAAGTGAAATAAATCAAAGAATTAAACCATTTCCGTTAATGTTAATCAACCAATCAATGAAATTATAAGCATATTGATTTTATAAATATTAAGAGAACATTACTTTATATTAAGATATATAGATATGATAAAGTATTCACTAATCTATATATTCCATCTATTTAGGATAAAGAAAATTTAAAATCAAATAATATGAAATTTAATAATTTTTAAATTTTGAACAAATTCAAAAAGATAAAATATTAAATTGATATTTATATTTTTAGAATATTAATTAATTTATAAGTTACAACAAACTTATAATCATTCATAATTCAAATTATGATATGAGTATTAAAAATATTTCATCTTAATATAATGTAATTTTATATTAATAATTGATCTCTTACTTATAATAGATTTTAAACTAAGTTTTAATTACAAATAGTAAAATTAATTAAAAAAAAAAATACTATTTTTCTTTTATGTAATAAATATTAACAAACTATATTAAAATTTGATTAATATTTTAAATACTTCTATTTATAAAATATTAATTTTATAAATTAAGTCTGAAATAATTATATAATCAATAATATATTACTAATCATATCTCTTGTTTTTTTTTACAATTTTATTTTATTAATGATTTATTTTAAAAATAATAAGTAATCAAATATAAATAAAAAATTTTTTCTTTTTAATAAACCAAAAATTTAATATATCATAAATTATTTATTAAAAAAAATGAATATAAATATTAAACTAAAATCAAATTATCTATAAATTCTTTTTATTTATACTAAATATAAAATTTTTATAATTTATTATTAGAATTATAGACATTTCTAATATAAATTATACTATGATTTTATTTACAATTTACTAAAACTTATTTTTATATTTTCTATAATTTTTTTTAAGAATTATTGATTCAATTTAAATGAAATTTTATTTTATTTTATAAAACTCATTAAAATTTATAAAACAAAAAGTTTGATCAAAAATAAGTTTTTATTTAGTGAGAAATTCATAAAAAACCAATTTTTTAAATTATTTAAAAAGGGTTAATCTGTTAAAATTCATATTTGTAACCTGTTTTAAAGATATTTAAAGTTCTTTATTACTTTATCATATTGTTTACTAAAGTTTTTATATAAAATACTTTAAAATTTAAAGTTTTTAACTATTTACTATATATACTTTAAAAAATTAAAAAATTAAAAAAAAATGGTAATTTAAAAAAAAAATCAAAATATTTAATTTACTAAATATATTAAACTAAATTATTAAAATTTAAAAAAAAAATAGACTAATAAAACTTTAAAATCAATTCTAATAATTAAAAATTTAGAATTAAGAATTTTCGAGATTTGTTAAAATCAAAACTTATTTAATTAAAAATTTAATGTTAAGATTACTTATACAATTGATTATGTTTATAATAAATCTATATACATGTATACTGAAATTTAGCTATAATCAGAATTGAATTTCTATAATTATTAGTTCTAGTTATATAGTTATATTAAATTAGCTTAATAAATCTTTATTTATTGTATTTGAATTAAATCCAATCAGTCACTATTATTATTATTATTTTAATATACTGAATATATTAAATTTGATTCATTAAAAATAATTATTATTTTTATGACAAATTGTTGTAACAAAAAAGTTTAATTAAATGATTTTATATTATTTTAATAAAATAAAGTATTTGCTTATAAATTTTTACTTTATCATATTTTTCTTTTTTATAACTTAATTTTTATATCAAAAGAAAACAAATTAATTTTTCAGCTTCACAAAAATAAGAAATTTGTAAAATAAAAGAAAAAAAATATATAAAGCTTACTAGATAATATGATATTAAAAAGTTAATAATAATAGATATTTTAAAATAAAAAAATATTAACTTTTTATTATAACTAAAAAATAAGGAAATATAAAAAAAATTATAGTCCCAAATGATTAATACTTGAAAGTATTCTTGGTTATTAAGTTAATAATATACTTATATCAAATTAAAATATTGATGATTATATACTTAAAATAAAAACACAGTTTTTTGCTAATAATCTTTATATCAATGATTTTAATTTATCAGATAGTTGACTTACAGAGTTTAAAAATGAAAAAGATTTTGATAATTTAAAAAATAAGGTGAATCTGCAAGTGTTTTTTCTATTGAATCATTAGAAAATAATAGAATTATGTTATAACAATTACTTAAACCTTATCAATCTGAAAATATTTGAAATACTGATAAAACTATTATTTTTTGAAAAATAAAACTTTCTTGGACTTTAACCTATTTTAAAATAATTAGATATAAAAAGAAAAAGCATAAGTTATAATATTTTATATTACAAATTCAATTGGTACTGAAATAATAAATCTTACCTTTATTTATTAGCATAAAATACCTTATGAATTGTGAAATCTTAATTATAAAAATCTTTCTATTCATATTTTTAATAAAAAAAAAAGATCTGAATGCAAGTTAGCATTTTTAATGAAATTCTCCTTATATTTAATAACTAAATGAAACAAAAAACAGAAATTTATTCTTTTAATTAATAATATATCTATTTATATTATTCTTAATAAAACTCAAGCAAGATTAGATAATATGCAAGTTAAATTTTTTCTATAAAATACTACTACAGCCCTTCAGTTTTATAATGCTAAAATTATCCATTAATTTAAAAGTCATTATAAACATCTTTTTATCAAAAATCAAATTAATACTTATAATAATTTGCAAAATAGTATTGTATTAAGATATTAAAATTCTGCAATATTCAAAAAAGGTAAAACTATATCAAAGCTTATAAAAATGATAAAACTATATTAAAAATTTAGTAAAAATTTAGCAAAACTAAAGAAAATATTTAGCCAAATCCAAAATGAATTTAAATAAGCAATTTTAATTAAAACTAATTACAAACTGTTAGCAAAAAAATAAATATCTTTTTACAAGAAATAAGTTTCTAATTTCAGTTTTAGATTTTAATAATTATGTTAATTATTATGTTAATTATAATAAATAATAATAAAAAATATATATTTAAATTAAATATTATTTATTATTTTAAAAATTTGAAGAATTAATTAACAATTTATCAGGAAATAATTATCTTATCACAGATGATTATATTCATATTAATAATAAATTTTGAAGGTAAAATTACTAATAAAGAAATATTAAATATAATAATTAATGAAAGAAATAAGCTTATAGATAAGTTTATTGATAAATAGATAAAATAGTAATAGAGGTAAAAAAAGTAATTTTAAAAGAACTAAAATTTGTATGGATAAAATGTTAAAGTTTTTATATAAATAAGGATTAAAATTTAAAAAATTAATAAAAAAATAAAAATTTTGAAAATTTTATAGATTAATAAAATCTTAAACAAACTGATTTTCATTATTTTAAAATATAAATAAAGGATTACAAAATTATTTTATTATTATTTAAAATAAATTTAATAAAGCAATTTAAATATTAATATTTATTTATTCAATTTATATATTAAACTATTCAATATATAGAAAAGTGTTTTATAATAAACTCTGATTATAATAAATTTTAGCTAGAAAGTTCATTATAAATAAAATTAACTGTGTATAACTTTTTATTTTTTTTCTAATGTTATTATTGATAAAATATAATAATTTTATAATAAATAAATTTAATATTATTAAAACTTAATATAAATTTTTACTAACAAAAAATCCTAATTTTAAATATTTTAAATATTTCTTTTGTATTTATTTAGTCTTCCAACTTCCTTTTTCTACAAGTAAATAACTTACTATATTATATTACTTAAAATATTTTAAATATGATATAAAATATCTATTATAATATCTATAAGTAGGATTCCTCAAAATCGAATCGAATCAAATATTTAAGCAATTTGAATTTGATTTGATTTTTTCAAATTGAATCGAATTGAA
>CAMKVN010000366.1:0-30836 GCA_946474995.1 Funneliformis geosporum | reverse complement strand
TATTGTGTCTAAAACAAGTTAAATTTGAATTAAAGTATAAATAAAGTATAAAATATAAGAATGTTTAAATCAAATATATTTTTCACCTTAAAACTATTAATGATACATTGATCACAAGATTGAAGATATGTCATAGTATTTGGGGGAAGGTGTTTTATGGTAATATTTGTTAATTGGGTAGTTTTGTATAAAGCATGTATTAGGCATTATTAATGAAAAGAAGAATATTTCAATTTTACCTTATCATTCAGTTATTAAGTTTCTTAATATATTCATTTCAAATTAATACTTGCATCCAACTTTTTTTTTTTAGTAATATTCAGCTGAAAGGTCTTCTTATCAATATTTTTCAGGATATGAGGATTTGTATATTTGTGTATGAAAAAAGATGCTAACTTTTTATTTCCAGTTATATTACAGGTAAGTAAACAGTTACACAATCCTTTGATTGTTTAATTCCAGATATTTGACCATTTGATATTGTATAATTAGGTTTTATCTTCCAAAATAAAACCTATTTCATTGCAATTAAAGATATTATTAGAGTCATAATTTTTAAGAACGCTACAAATTTCATTACGTATTATATCGATATTATCAAATGATGCACTTGCAGCTTCACTATGTATATTTTATTGCTGTAAGTTATGCTGTTTCTTGAAATTGTCTACTCATCCATTAGAACTTTTAAATTTATCTTCACTAAAAAAAAAGCAAACCTTAATGCCTTTGTTAAAAGAATACTATTAGTTATAATAAGGCTAGCTTAAAATGCATTTTCTACCCAAAGAGTTAAATTTTCTCAATAAAGAAAAGTTGTCTTTTTTTTATGTTTCAACCTAGTTTTATATAATTTATGGTCTATAACAAGCCAATGGTCCTTTTATTTTAAAATGTCACTAATCATACCCTTACTAACTTCATATTCGTTTGCTAGGTCTTTTTGTTTTAATAATAGAAATGAAGTTATTTTTAAACAAATCTCTTTTTTTTGTGTAGCAGTAAGAGACTTTTATTATTTTTTTTTTTAAAGATTCATTACTAGGTTCCTTTAAATTTACTTTTTGCATTCTTATGTTAAAGAAATATGAAAAAAAATTGCAAAACATGTGAAACAAAAAAACATTTATAAAAAAATTGTGAAACATTATACAAATACTTTTATTAACTTTATTAAAGTATAAAAAATTACAAAATTTCATGATCTTTTCTATTAAAATTAATTTTTGTAAATCTTTATTATATTAAAAAAAACTTCGTTATAAATAAATGTATTATATAAAGAGATATTTATATAATACATGTTTATGCACTTAAATTCATTAAATATAATACAAATTTTAGTTTAATAAATTCAGTATAATAAGATTTTTTCTATATTTAAAAATTTGTATAATACTGTAGATTTGTTATATTATGAAATTCGTTATATTAAAATTTACTATAGAAAGAGTTGACTGTAATTATGATCTTGATATTTAAGATATTAATAAAATTAATAGTATTAGTGATGGTAATATTAGAAATAATAATAGTAATTGACATAAATATATTAAAATCAGTTGAAAAGAATCCATAATATTTGATGTTTTATTTGAATACTAAATATATTGTACTAAATAAAATATGATTAAAGATATATTTAAATCTGTATTTATGTTTAATTTTAATAAAAAAAATATATATAATAATTAATAAATAAATCAAATTATAAAAAATAATAATTATAAATACAAACAATTTCTTTAGCTCATAAACTTATTGCAAAATTATTTAAAGGTAAATGATGATCTTTTTAATAAATAATACTTATGATATTTAATATTATTAATATATTTATTATTTAATTTTATTATATAAGATCCAATAAATACTTCAAAGTTTTTTTTTTGGTATATAATTTTTAATTTGTTTTCTTAATTGTTATAATTTTGATTTAGTAATTTTTTTTTAAAAATAAATTTCATTATTTGATTTTTCATTAAATTCTTATTTTGAAATTTTTTCTTATAATATTTAACAATATATTTAACTAAAATTGTATAAAAATAATAACTTTTTTAATAATTATTTTGAACCTAAATATCAGATGTAATTGCTTATTAGATTTTTTTAATTATAATAATAACTATTATTTTTATTTTCTGTTATTTTGTCATACCTCTCATTATGTTTTAATATAATTTTGGCTATTTATTAATAGTTTTTTTGGGGTTTTGTCTCTCATCTTTAATATTTTTAATTATTTTATGATATAATTTTTTTCATTTTAATGTGTATATTTCAGATTTATAATTAGGTTTGAAATATGATATTTTTTCAATTTAATTATTTTTTAATAGTTTTATCATAATATCTTTTTGCTAATATATTAAATTTAAATTATAATTGCTATGTAAAAATATCTATTTAATTATATTTTGGTGAAATTGAAGTAGAAGATATTTTTTTATAAACAAAAATTACATGTGTTTAATTTTTTTTATTTTAAAATTATACTATAATTTAATTGGTCAATATTATTATTACACAAATTTAGAAATTTAAATTTTTTTATAATTGTTATTTATTTTTAGAAATTGTATTATTTTGAAAATTTTGAAAATAGTAATAAACTAAGAACTTATTTTTTTTAGAATATAAATCTTATTTATCATTTGTTATTTATTATAAATGTTATTCTTATCATAGTATGTTATTAGAATTAGATAAAAAAAGATTAGTTTATTTGTTATATGAAATTAGTATTATTATAAGTTAAGATTAGTTTATTAAAATTAGCCAAAACCCAAGTTTTTTTTTTGATGATATAGCTAAGAAAATTAAAGTATTATATAAAAGATTTTTTTTTAAATACTACTAAAATTAGTATAATTTATTTAAAGCTTTAAAATCTTGGATTAGTTTAGATTAGAAACTAATTTGATTTAATCTGAAATTTTTTGTTTAGTTTAGTTTAATTGAATTCAAATTATAAATCTAAAAAAAACAATCTGAATTAAACTGATCTGAAACTTTTAAATAATTTGATATGATCTGAAACTTTTCAGATTAATCTGAAATATCAGATTATTTACTATTAATAAAATTACTCTAATAATTCAGATGTAACTTTTATTAGTATTTTTTCTAATAAATATTATCTTTGACAGGTCAGAAATGATAATAAAAGTTGATTCTGACAGTTCAAATATAGCTTTATTAGAAAAAATCATACCTGAAATTTTAGAGGTTATTTTTATTAAAAAAAAATGATAATAAAGTCATATTTAAACTGTTGAATAACATTTATTATAAAATATAATAATAAAATCACATTTAAACTATCAGATAACTTTTATTAAAAAATATAATAAAAGTTATTAACAATTTAGATGTGACTTTATTATCATTTTTTCTAATAAAAGTTGCTTTTGATACTTTAATTTTTTCTAATAAAGCTATATTGAATTATTAGAAGTGACTTTTATTATTACATCTGAATTTGATTTTAAATATTTTATTATAATTAATTAGTTTATATGACTTATATATACAACTCAAACTATTTTATAAATATTAAAAATTAACTTTACATCTAATTTTATAATTTATGAATCACTAATAAATTTGTAACTGAATGTAATTAAAATATTTTATAATAAAATTACTATAAAAAATTGCGAATGAATATGATTGAAAAACTATTAATAGTCTATGAATTATGAAATTAGCTATAATATATATATATTAAATTACCTAAAAGAAATAAATAAAGTATATAAAAATAGGAAGTTTTAACAAATATCATATTATTATTATTTAAAATATAAATTAAAATTATTAATCAAATACTTTAAATTATAATATTATAATATACTGATCAATCAGTTAGAAAAACTGATTAATCAACCAGTTGGTCAGTCAAGGTCCTCTGACTTATTATTGACTTATCATTAACTAATTATGACTAACCATTATTATCCTTAATATAAATGATCAAAATTAAGGAAAATTTTTTATTACATTACTATGCAATAATTTTTATACTATTAAATATACTCATTATGATAAATATAATAAATAATTTTGATAATGATATACCTTTTATAATGCTATTTTACAATTTGTATTCAAGTGATACAATAATTTGAATAATGCTATAAATATTAATAAAAAAATTTAATTAAAATATATTGAAATTGTTTTTAATAATAAATATAAATTTAATTATAAAATTTTATTTTTACAATAAATTATTTTTTTTTAATATTTATTTTACCTTTTAATTTTATTAATTAATAGTTCTTTTGTACAGTCAAACCTTCATATAGCAAACCTTTGATATAGCGAATTTTTAAATCAAATATATTAAATATATCTTACTATATTAAACCAGCCAATTAAATTCTTTAAATATTTATTATAAACTTATAATGAAGTTGAGATTCAGACCTAGGGTTATTATTATTTAAATTATATATTTTTATAATTTAAAGTTATTATCATCATAAATATATAATTTAATATATGAAAATTTAAAATTAATTATTTAAATAATAATAAAATTTATTATTATTTTTTTTTTTTTAATAAATTATAATAAATATATAAGTTGTAAATAATTATATAAAGTAAAATTATTATATATAAAGATAAAATTAATTATAGGAATATAAATTTTTTTTCATAGTATAAAATAAATATAAAGAAACTTTATATTCAACATGTAATTCTATATTTTTAGATTTGTTTGTGTAACTGTTATACATAACTTATTATTTTATATATATTATTTAATTATTGATTAATAATTATAATATTAAAATAATACACTATGCTATGCGAAATAAAAAGTTTCAAATTCTTAGCCGAATGGGGATGCAACTTTATATTTGGCTAAAACTTATAATTATCTACATTTTGTAACATTAAATAAGTTAAAAACATTTTGTTAAACATTTAAGACTAATAATAAAATATGGAAGTTAATTTCAAATAAAATTCGCGACTCAATCGGCGGCTAAGTCGACTGAAAAGCGTCTAACGACTGACTGAGCCGACTCCATAATTTTCCAAGGCTTGTACACTAGGATCAAACAATTTATATATATAAAAATAAATTTTATTATAATTATTATAATCAATCAATCAATCAAAAAGCTTATGGATGTTAGGACCGTGATATAAACAAATCAGTCTTGATATCATTATCATCACGGCGCGACCGTGATATCTATGGTTCCTGTGAAATAACTATCATTTCATGCCCTATAAAAAAAGTTGATCCGTGTTTTGTTTTCTTAAATCACGGAATTTTCATATCATTATACGCAATCCGTGAAAGGCTCATTTTCACGGAAATTTTACGTAAGCCACCGAGAAATAATGGAAATATTCGGGCGAAAATTTTTATAGGGATGTCATGTAAGAAGTTTTCTATGCAATGCGTTATCAATTAAATGTAATTTTTTGATTAATTAAATCTCAAGTAATGGAATTTCTACAGTTGAAGGTAGTTAAAAATAATTAACCTGCTAAATCTTCCAAAGAATATACAAGAAGATAATTCATAATGAAGAAATAGAATATCATATATAATAAAAAAATATATTTGTGTAACCTATGACCTTGTTTCAACAAAATTTTCCTTTAATAATAAAAAGTGTGTTTGTATCAAAGTCGGATGTAAACTAACCTCAATCTTGTATTAAGAATTGGTAATAAATAATGATTTAACTGAATCTATTTCGCGAACTGAAAAATAAACTAATATAGAGGCCGTTAATTTTTTTAATTAATGTATAATAATGAAAAAAGGTTCGTAAGCTAATTTATGTATACTAACGTGCCTCAAGACTTTTAATATTCATGACTACATTTACAAAACAAGTTAAAGCTAGCAAAAATAATTACTTTGAAAATTTGCTCCCTTTTGTATGAAATTTTGAAATTGTGAAAGTCGACTGTTATTTCTATATTTCTATATGAAATTTTTCTAACGTGAACTTTATGTGTGTAAATGAATTACCTTAATTTTTAATAAAATTAAATTAAAACAAAGAATTTTTCTTGATATGAAATTTGCCAGTTATAGATCTTAAATTAAATTTTTCAGATATTGAACTGCAGGCTTCATCATTTGATGTTTGACTTATCTGATTAGTCTCAGAAATTGAGCGCATATTGGATATAGGCTTAGTTGTAACTGTAAACACTTCATAATCATCCACATAAAAACTTGAAGGTAGGTCAATTTTAGGATAGCAATGATGATTTTCATAATTCCAAATCTTGGTATCTTGACAACGCAAATCATAAAAATTTGGTCCAGTTTGTGGATCGCAACCTAAAGAATATTTATTATTCTTACAATATCCAACATTTGATGTTTGTAAGTTCCTTCGATTTTTCATAGAGAATATAAAACTTTCAAATGTATGTTTCCAAAGTTTATTTGAACTCCATCCAAGTGGGTTATATCCACCCGCCAATTGTTCCGAACCTTTGATTTTAGCAACAACCATGGTAGCCCCTTCATTATTACATTTCTCATGAAATGCTGCAACCGTATTACCATCCCTGCTTGCCCTATAAATGAGATCGAATTTATAAGGAATCGATTTAACATACTTTGCATCTCCTTCCATTCGATCAATCCAGTTTGCAAATTGTACGGTATGCTTTAGATTAATTATAGTCGAATCAATTTTATTCCTGGATGAAAAGATGATATGCTTTGGTATATAATCAGGTATCATGTAAAATTTTAACAAATCGTCCTTCAATTCTTTAGGTAAAATTTCTTCATATGGTTTAACCTTGTTGATGTAATCTACAGAAGTTATTTCACTAAATCTAATCAAGGGAATAAATTTATTAAGTATTACAGCAAAGGAACAAATATTTTCTTGATTCCATTCAGAGAGATCTTTATCGAGTGAATTATCTTGTGCTAATCCCCATCTAATTACAAGCTCCCAAATTTCAATCTCAATCGAGTTAAAATCGTCACGCTTTAAGATAATTTCCAATAAATGAGCCGGTAATTTAATAAAATCATCAGAGTTGTATAAAATTTCAGGTTGATGACAGATGATTTCTAAACAAAATTCTCGTAAATTATTAAAAGATTGATGTTCATATACAATTTTGAGAATTCCGACCGGTTCTTTTCGCAAGAATTGTTGATGATTGTCAATGATATATTTTTCAACAAGTTCAGTTAATTGACTCATGTTGAATTCATCAGAAGCAATCATAATGTTTAAAAGCTCCATTTCAACATTATTTTTGAAATCGAAATGTCCAGTATAAAGATACCTTAATATAATCAAAACGTGTAAAGAACTAATCATAAATATTATATAAACAAGACAATTCAATTACTTACTTGAGAATGACGTCAAAAGCTTGAGGAGTAAGATTTGGTTTCTTAATTATATACTTTCCATCTTCTCTCTCGATATCTTCAGTAGAAAGCAATTCATTAAAGTATTCGGATCTACAATATAGCACGTTGGAATGCGCATGAACTTCCTTAAAATTTGGTTCATTTCCAACATAAATGATAACATTGTAATCTTTTTCTGTTTGAAGTAGCTTTTCAAATGCTGTAGATAATTCCGATTCAAAGTTATATGACATTTTTATTTTAAAAAATGAACGCGAGATGAAAAAGAAAAGGCGTGATCAACCTCAAAATTTCTTTTTTTTTTTCCAAAATCAAACTCCCTTCCCTTTTATCTTCAAGGATTTTGAGCCAATATTTTTCGGAAAGGTTTTTTTTCATTGCAATTAATTTCGGATAGTTGTTAAATATGGAATAATATTTGTCGATCAAATTACTTCTTTTTTAGGTTGATTTTAATTAAATTATCGTGTGAAAATTTTTGATGGGCTGTTCAACAACTATCAAAAGTTTTTTCTTTTTAATTAGTATGATATAACGCGTATTATAGAACTGCAATTTTGGAAATTATTCATCAGATAATTAATGTCATGTCATTTCTAATCACAAAAACCTTAATTCTGGCCGAAATTAAATTTCGTTCGGAGTTAATAACTAATTTATCCGATTAAAGAAAATCTTTAACCGGTTAACAATTTAACCGTTTAACCGCGGCATCTTCTAGTATCGATAATTTTTTAGTTGATTAATTGATTTTGTCAAATTTGTCAAATTTGTATAAATATTTGAAATTTAGGAATTGCAAATTTGACCCCAATAAATTCGGCCGGAATTAAGATTAAGTCACCCTTTTAAAATTGGTCATTTTGAATTAAATGATTTTGATCAATTTTTCAAAAAGTGATTTAAACATTCGATAATAAAGTATATATTCGAAAGAATCATCTCCACTTGATATTCAATCCCTCGATAATTGAATAAAATTTATTTATAAAAACTTTACTGTCGATTATATTTAGCATGTCATACTGTACAGTACATGTGTGATTTTTGATGCACAATTTTGAAATTTTAAAAGCATTTTGTTATTTTCGAATAAAAAAAAAAAATCCTCATATTAAAAACGGATATTCGAATATACCATTTACGAACGTAATCTCTATGGTACTATTGTTCAATGTCAAAGAATTAAAAGGTTTATAGTTATTGCGCGATTCGAAAGTTTTTATCATAAGCGTTCTTATTTAACATATACAGAAAATCCTTTCGCTCTTCTTTTAATTTATAATGTCGTACTGTTTTTTTAATCATCAACAGTGGTAACATCGTATTGTAAATCTGTAATTGAACGAAAAATTTGAAATAACAAAATGATGATAAAATTCAACTTATTATACAATATTGGAACAGTACCCTGATGGGTTATTGATGCTTACTTTCATTACATCATTGAAGTTTGATCCTACAAATGAATTTGCTATATCTATTCTGTTTACGTAATTACAATTGAATACGAGTTTTATTTAATAAATTATCTCTCAGAATATAGATTCGATTAATATTCAACGAGAATTCTATAAATAATTCCGTTCTCAGTAATAAATTTATTTCATAGCACAAGAGTAGTCATTAATTGCGTGTCATACGAAATATAGATTACAGTATATATCGATGAAGGTAAATATTTTTTTTGCAATCCAATAAACCCAATATTAAAATCTCTTTTAAGATTCTTGCAGAAAATATTTTTAATTATCTTTATTTCGAATAAATTTTTAAGAAACGATGCTAATTGGTGACCTTAAATTCTTGTACATTCGGTTGTAAATTATTTCTGTCCCCGTGGTTAAACAAAGTTTTAAAATGAATTGGTGAAACCGCAAAAATCCAAAAGCATTTCTGTTGTGACTACACGCATCTTCATGTGACGAACCAAAGTTTTTAAACTTGATTGCTAGAAAATAATATTTATAGTTTTTGTCATAAATAAAAAAATAAAGTAAAAAAAAAAAGTTCGTATGAACGTAAAGATAAAAAAAAAAAAAAAAAAAAGGAAAAAAAAGAATGAAAGAAAAAACAATTCGTTTTGTACCCCGCACATTTTTTCTATTATCTTTTTTTTTTTTTTATCTCAAAGTTTTATGTTGGGCGCATTTATAATTTAATAACTTTGAAACACTTTTAGCATGTCGATTGAACTTAAACTCAACAGATTCAACAGATGGTAGTACATTGATCATTATTCGTATAACCCATTCACAATTTAAGGAATTTATTTTTGATAAATGGAAAGGTAAAAACCTATCTTTGAATTACATGAAACTCATGACCCAACCCTGGTAATTGAATGAGTTGCTGCTCTTTCCTTCCCTACTCGTAAATTGAAACCAAAAAAAAATACATCTTGATTTTATATCATCTTGTAAATATTTATAAATTATCAATTAAAAAAATCAAAATCAAAAAATTTAATCATCTCATTGGTAATTGAATCAACTGCATGTTTGAAACAATCTAAATCTTTTCAAGAACCATATAACTATATTCAACAAATGTTTCAGAACGAATTTTCCTATTATTCAACCAATTCACGAAACGAGTATACATATTCGTTGGGTTGCACACCCTCAGAGGGTGATGACCTTGCACATGCATGATATAGCCCAGTCTTTAAATTAATAAATTACAGATTTGGTACATAATACAAAATTTTATTAGTTCAAAAGTACAAACGATATTTTTCAACCCTGCATATGAACATTGAGTTCATATGGAAAGGAACATTCCTTTCCCATCTGGAATTTCGAGTGCGTGTTCTATAACTCTTTAAAGAATGAATTCGTTGATCGTTGATAAATAGTTTTATAATTCTCAAACTTACCATTTATATATTCAGAATGCGCCAAGAGAATTAGAGACTGCTACTATTGTAGATTCGGTTAAATATTATAATCGGCTTCCCGTTTTTACATACAAATATTAGAACCCTTTGACAATTTTACAGTATATGCGAGATAATGCCCCCCAAAAAAAGGAAAAGGAAAAAAAAAGAAAATGCAACAAGTAATTTTTTATTTTATTGTTTATGATAAATGTTGTGAATTTATTATGTATGTATGTCAACATG
Source organism: Funneliformis geosporum (assembly GCA_946474995.1). Lineage (NCBI taxonomy): Eukaryota > Fungi > Glomeromycota > Glomeromycetes > Glomerales > Glomeraceae > Funneliformis > Funneliformis geosporum. The sequence continues at coordinate 20,319 of CAMKVN010000366.1, read as the reverse complement.
TGACGAATATGTCGTGATTTATAAAGTTAAATTTTTTGTCAAAATAATAGTTAAAAAATGATAAGCATGACAAATCTCCAAACAGAATTAATGTCGCACAGCAACAATGAAAATCATGAACGAACCCTTTTTAGAAATTAAAATATGTACAAAGTAAATTATAAACTAAGATTCAATAATTTATAGTTTTGGTAACTTGAAACACTTCATAATCATCCACAATAAACCGTTCAGGCATATCTATTGCAGGATAATCATCTCTTGAATCGCACGTCCAAGAACCGTAATTATTGAAAATCAAATTACCGAACGTGGGACCAACCGATGGAAAGCATCCTATCGAACATTGATCATTATTACTATAACCAACTTTTGCGGTTTGAAAGTCTTTTCTACTCGTGAAGGAATATATAAAACTTTCTTTGGTCGATTTCCATTGATTACTTGAATCCCATTGAAGCGGATTATACCCTCCTATCAAATGGTTCGAATTTAAAACCGTTGATACCAATATGGTGGCGCCTTTATTATCACATTTCGAATGAAATGCTGCAGACGTCCTTCCGTCCCTACTTGCACGATAAAGTAATTTGAAATTATATGATACATCATTATTTGCATTCCCATCAATCCACTTTGCGAATAATCTAAAATGATACTTGTTGATGAGTCGACTCGAATCAAACTTTGGCCATTTGGATGGTAATAAATTCTTTATTTTTGTCACGTTTGGAACCAAATAAAATTGCATGATTTCATCATTAAAACTTTCCGGTAATAATTTTTCATATGGAAAAATTCTTTCATAATAATTATTTGAAGAGACGTCTTGAAACCGTATCAACGGAATAAACCCGTGGATGGTTTGCTTCATCATTGTAACATTCTCCTTGGTCCATCTCGAAGGATTATGATTAACGTTGGGATTTTGAGCCTGAGTCCAATGTATCAAAAGGTTCCATATATCGATCTCATCTAAGATGAAATCATCTTGTTTTAGGATGATTTCAAGAGCCAGTGACGATAACGTTAAGTAGGAATCCTTTTTAAATAAAAGGGATGGGACGTGACATATTATTTTTAGACAAAAGTTTTGCAAGGGTTTAAGGCATTCGTGTTTAGTTGTAAGTTCAAGAACTTCAAATATATAATTTTTAATGAATTTCTTTTGATGGATGATTAATAATTCTTGGACGTATTCTACCAGCGAATCAAGATTAAATTCACTCGCTATTATTAATAAGTTAAAAAGGTTTAATCCGAGTTCGGCTTTTAACTCGATCTTCCCGCAATACAAGTATCTAAAAAAAGTTTGAATTTTTTCAATGATCAAGTTCACGCAAAGTTTTTTTGAGCCTGCTTGATTCCTTTGAAATCAAAAAGAAAATAGTTACCTTATTATCTTGTTTAATATTTGGAATGGTACATCAGGTTTGTTGATAATGTATATTCCATCCCTAATTTCAAATGAATCGTTTAAGAATGCGTCATGAAAGTAAGTTGATTGGCAGCAGAGAATAATGGAGTGAGCATAGATTTCCTGAACGTTCTGCTCCTCTCCCGCGTAGATGATGGTATCATAATTTCTCTTTGTGTCGAATAAACTTTCAAAGTTTTTCACAAGTTCGGGGAAAAATTTTATTTGCATGTTTTAAAAAAATTTTTTGCTCTTTTTTTGGATTTTTAAAAAATTTTTTTTTTTATGTTGAAAAAAAAAGCAAATTAACGATTTCTTATATTATGGAGACAAAAAATTTTGAAATTGGAAATCTCGGGTTCTTTTCTCCTTCTGAAACGGAAAGTTTTCCGAAGACGTATTATTTTTAGAACAAAGAAATCGATAAATCCCTTTTATAGACATCTTTTTTTTTCGTTCTATTCTTGGTTAAAATAAGTAAACATTAAACCCCAGTATGAATTAATGAACTTTCCAGGTTTAGTAAAGAGGAACCTTATTTGGTCATGCCTATAAATTAAATATTTTTTACCTTTTTTATGCAACTTAGATGGATCCGAATATCATTCTATAATCAACCTCATTTTAATTAATTTTTTTTTTTTTTTTTTTTGTATTCTCATAAACAAATCCATTATACAATTAAAAAAAAACCAATCATTGACGAACCATGTTTATTCTTTTAAATTGTTGTGGTATCACACACACCCTTTCGCCATTTTATAATCAAATCATTGTTATAATCAAACATATCAATATGATCAACCATATTTAATACTTTTGTATATGAAAAGAAAATGATATAAATAATAAATATTAATGTCTATTTGTTGAATAATAAGTTACATAGATTAAAAATCTAAAGTAAGACTTAACCAATAATAGACAACCACATGTTTTCTTTGGTTAGATTCCAAATCTAGTTTAAAAATGCTTGTGGCTTAAAGACTATGACCTACGGAGTTAACCATCTCCCGTAACATAAGGGTAGCCAATAAACGTTACAATGGAAATTGATCTTCGATCACTTTCATCTTACCTGTTTAAAAAAGCTTGGTCATTTTCGAATGATGAGATGATTGGGTATTATATCAAAGTGTATTGTAATTAATCCCACCAATAAATAATCTATCACATGGAAACATTTTTCAAAATATGATGGTATGTGTTATTTTTATCCTATGGTTTTGACTTTGTTCAAGCAAATTTCGTCAAATTTAATAACAGCCTTCAAGAATTTGTACTTATTAACAATAAATGATAAATATAATATTAATAAAATCACAAGTTTCGTATCCATTTAAAAAAAAAAAATTATTCGACAATATTATTATTCACATGATCCCTTAATCATGCTAAAAATCGCCAAGACATTCGGAGTAACTCGTATATACGGAATAAAATATTTTCAAATAAAAACTTTAAACATCGACTATTATAAGCGCATTTATAGTTTCATTGAGATCAAGAAATGATATTAGAATCGTGATAAACAAAAAAAGAATGACCCTTATCCTACTGGAAACAATAAGATATGCGACATATTGAATGCTTGCGCGAGTGATACTTAGTGCCTGTCAAACTAACTAGATTTGAAATTAATTGTCGTTATAATCGATATAAAGATAATTTAGATAAAGTAATGGATATTTTATACTCCGAATAATATATATAAAATAATACTCGAAAAGGATTTATTTTTTATTTGCGCTCGCAAGTAACCTGATTCATGATCGTCATATTAAATTGCTGTTGTTGTTCATGATCATCAAGGTATTATTAATAAATTGCGCTTGGAAGCCATGTCATAAACCTGAAATTGTTTTCTACTCTGATAATTTATCAATTTGCCCGCTACTTATTTGGAAGTTATCTTAAGGCGTGATAATATAAACTTAGATGATGAAATCGAAGTTTGGTTAAATGGTTAATCAACATGAGGTGTGATCAAAAAGGTTTTCATTCCTTTGCAGTAAAATTCTTAGATTTTATGAAATATCTTCACTAGATTACGTAAACAAGGTTAAAAACTTACGAAGGAATAGATATATTTAAAATTCTCAAGGGTAAGCAAGTTACTTCCCAACAATGAAAAAATGAAGGACCGTGTTTAAAGATGTTAAAAAAATTATTTCTTCTAAACTTTTTGGAAAGAATAAGAATTATCATCTATTGAAACTTGTGATTTTGTTAGCACATACATTTATGAAATACTATTGTAAAGAAGAAAATTGTTCAACTTTAATAAATAATTTCATAATTAATAAAAGTCTATGAACCTATTATTCAAGAATATTAAGTATAGAGAATAATTAATTTTGTTAGTTTGACATTCGAAAATCGGGATTCGGAAGATTTTGTAATTTCCTTTTTTTTTTTTTAAGATAAAAAAAGATTGGCTCACAATTGGTCTAGTGTTTTTTTTTATTTACTCAATAATCACCGTCGTTATAACTTTTGTAAACGCGTAATGGCCATCGATCTTTAAAGATCTTTATGTCGAAGAGATTAGTAATAGCATTACGAAACCCTCGCTTTTGATTTTAAACACCTCTAGAGCCATTAGTATTGTGGATGTCGTTCTTCTAGAGTCTAACTGGTTATGATTTTGTAGGATTTTCACGTTCGTTCAATTGATGATAATGAAGTGTAAGTTTGAATTTTTATTAGAATTACGTTAGAATTTACTCTTACTTGTACCTTTCAAGCACCGAAAATTATTCATTCAAGAAAATTAGGTAACCATGAACGCATCGATTATCAGAAGAAAATGAAATGTTTATTCTATGGTTCGTAACATGAGAAATTTTGATTACATAGGGTATAATTTCGACCACATCAAGAAAAAAAGTAAAAAAGAAAAATATATATGTATATATATATATATATACTGTATTTACAAAATCGAAGCCATCAATTCGAAGCCTATATATATTTTCGAGAAAAATAGGTTATATCGACTTCAGATGTAAATAGTTTTGGAAGGGGCTACCATTTAGCGAACCTTTTAATTTGATTATGCCGCTCAGTTCGAGCTTCATTACTTACCCATCGAGACGTAGTTTATAATATCACGTGGTAAAGTTAATGAATATCTATAAAGTGAGCGACATTTCTCCATACTAGACTTTATCAACCTTTACCAATACCTTTTTAAAAAAAATATAACTAATTTCATTCCTTTATTTATTAGGTAAATTTTATTTATTTTTTTTTAATTTTAAAAAAAAAGGTTAAATAAAACTAAAACAAATATATTCATCTTTTTTACTTCAAAGTCGCGAAGCATTTCGTGATTTGACTATCATGTGAGAAATTAGGTATTGTTTCTTGAAGAAAAAAAAGAAGTATCAGTAAGAAGCAGAAGACCATAGAATTTATATAAAATTCGGTTGAATTATTATTATCCTCCTTCATCAACTATCAGCATTAAAATATGTTTTCAAGCTTTATTATAATTTAAGCAAAAAAAAAAAAATAAAATAAAAAAGGTTCAAAGAAAATACTTGTCACCTTTACATTTAATAATTCAGATGAACTTTTATTTTTGCAATTTGATCTTGTGCACCATCATCTTTTATACGACTTGCACATTTAAAATGAGAATTTGTGTGCATCCCGGTGAATTTTCAAACTTCATCTAAATGATTATATTCAAATGTTTTTGATAAATTTTAATTCTAGAGTGAAATTACATAATAATATATGCCTATATTAATATTTTTTTGGAAATCATTATGATCAAGTGATACTCTATAAAGATAAGATTCTTAAAAATAACTATATTCTTCATCAAATATTTTGGACAAAGCTACTGATTGGTCATTAAATATAAATGGTGCTATCAAAATTCCTAAAAAATGTTATCCGCCGCTTAAAGATTGCGCGATATGAACTTAAAAATTCTAATTAAAATAATTTTGACTTTTTTTTTCACTTTGAAAGTTCAATCTTAAGGAAATTTGAGTAAGAAATTTATATCTCAAGTAAATTCTTTATCAAATTTTTTATGTTTAGACAATGATGAGTTTAATAATTGAACCGTCGCGAATTTAATAACGATGATCCTTATTTTCATATTGAAAAAAAATTTTATTTACAATGCAAAAAAATAATTCGACAAATAATGTTATTTTGTATTATTTTATAATTTCTTATAGCTTTCGTTTTAGTAAATTTATAATACCGTTAGATCAATAAAAAAAAAATTCTATTAGAATATATCTGACATTGTGAAAAAAAAAACTCGCTTTTTAAAGAATATATTACGAATTTAGATTCATTGGTTGAGGTTCGAAGCGGTTCTGACGTGCAAATTTGGGTATAGGGGCGAAAGACTAATCGCATCATCAACCGATCAGGACATTTTTTGATAGATTTGAGTATGAGCATACCGAAAGATGGTGAACTGTACTGTGCCTGAATAGGGTGAAGCCAGGGCATCGAATCCTTTCTTCAATTTTATCCTTTTGTACGTACGCTACAATTCATGCTGTAAATTAATGGAGAAGTAAGGTGAGTGGAGGCAATTTTCAAATTGCGACGTATTTAGGTTAAAGCAAGGGAGAGAAGAGAGGTAAGTGTATTAGCCATTAATTTGACGTGATTTTTCAATGTTGCAATAAATAATACTTATAATTGACAAATTTTAAAACTAAGAAACTAAGAAAATAAGGAAAAAATACGTTATTGAACAATGATCAATTTCAACTAATATAAGTTCTTTGCGACTTAAAAAATAGAAGTTTCATAGCAAAAAAACTATTGTCTGCACAAAAACAATTCGATTTACATTTCGTTAGTTTATTATATACGTTTGGGTGATCTGAAACCCACACGCGCTGTGGTCAATAACTTGCTCGTTTTTTGGTAGGTCGTAAAAGAGTTCATAAATTACCGAATTATAAAATGGATGCCTTTTATAAAATTAAAACATTATATTTTGTCCTTAATGATGGCTAAAATGAAATCCTAGTAGAAAAATAAAGTACTCTGATTGGCTATTGATTACAAACAATCGCAACGATCTGGATTATTGTTAGTAAAAATATGCGTCGTACAATAAATCGATTTTAGTTTCATTTAAATCATTTATATAAGCTTTTTATATTAATTTTATATTTATTTATATTTTTTTTTATTTTGAAAATGTATTCTGAATCATCTCAAGGAATTATTAACGAGTATGAAAAACTGCTTGAAACTGAAGAAGGATATGATGTAATTATCTATGCCGGTGAAAACGAAGAGCTACAAGAAATTCATGCACATTCACTTATTTTACGCACAAGGTCGCAATATTTTCGTGCGGCATTTTCCAATGAATGGGCCGAGAAAAAGGATGGAAAATTCGTTTTTAAAAAACCCAATATTTCACCTTTATTATTTAAAATTATTATAAGGTATTGCGAAAATAGTCATAAAAAAATAAATGTCTTGCCTTAATATTTATTAATGATTTTATTTTCTAGATTCATTTACTGTGGAAAGATTGATTTGACGAACTTACAAGGTTTTGATGTAATAAAGTTATCAATCGCAGTAGATGAACTTAACATCCAGTATTTAATCACTTGCGTTCAAGAATATCTCATTAAACATCGAGACAACTATCTGCAACAGAATCCTATAGGAATTCTTGAAGCATTTCATCAAAATGAATTATTTACAGATTCATTCAATTATTGTTTTGAGAAAGCTTATAAAGAGCCGAATCTATTATTTAATTCCGATAAATTTATCAGTTTAAAAGAGCCTTTATTAGAATTACTTTTAAAACGAGATTTAGATATCGATGAAATTACTATTTGGGACAGCTTAATAAAATGGAGTTTAGCTCAGCATAGTACTATTTCACAAGACGTCACCCAATGGAGTAAAGAGGAAATTGTCACTATGAAAAGGGTTCTTCATAGATTCGTTCCTTTAATTAGATTTTTTGATATATTGCCAAATGATTTTATTGTTAAAGTGTTCCCTTTTAAAAAATTACTGCCAAAAGATTTGATTTCTAATATACTTATATTTCACATGGCACCAAATCAGGAATTAAACGTTGAGATTCCACCCCCTAGAAAGAAACTGATTTACGATTCAATCTTAGTTGAACATCAACATTTTTCTATATTTTCCAGTTGGATCGATAAGAAAAATAATATGTATTATAAAGCATTTAACGTGCCTCATAAATTCAATTTACTTTATCGTGCTAGTAGGGATGGCAACACACTTGCTGCATTTCATCAAAAATGTAACAACAAAGGGGCTACTATAGTTATAGTAAAAATTAACAATTCAGAACAAATAATTGGAGGATATAACCCATTTGGTTGGGATCAATCCAATACGTATAAGTTAACTTATGATAGTTTTATATTCTCATTCGTAAATAGAACAAACTTTCAAACTGCAAAAGTAGGTTATATTATTAATAATCGTGCTCAGCATGCTATTTATTGTCATCAAGATTATGGTCCAACATTTGGCAGTGGTCATGATATAAGGTGGTATAGTAATAATACTTGGAGTTCTAATAACCCACATACTTATTCTCAAATTGATATTCCAAAAGGTCAGTTTCAAATAGATGATTATGAGGTATTTCAAGTAATTAAAAAATGAAACAATTACTGTATTCTAATAAAATAAATATTCCAATATAAAGATCATCTTTATATACAAGTTTATGACCAGACAATGTTCATGAGAAAAGTGTCAATCATTTGATGAATGTTAACAGATATGACCTCTTTATCGGCTTTTTGGCTATAGAAATATATTTAAATAATAATTATGATTTTCATAATTAAAGAAAAAAAAATCTTTCAAATAACGTATTATCCATTTTTCAATAATCCAGAAAATTATCGTAGTGAATCTACGATAAATGAAAAATCATTACGAAGTAAATGCAAACTTTCAAAAGGAAACTTTTATAAAAAAACTAAGTATAATATAAAAATTTTGAATGAAATTTAAATTTCCCTCGAGAAGGAAAATTTTAAATTCTCATCTCTCGCTAATGAATAGAAGTATAATCTTATTATAAAATTTAATTTCACTTTTGTTAAAGGTTCAAAGCATTATGTCGAAAATGATTATAAATTATATTTTGTGAATCTAGAACTTCATCTAAAAATAAAAAATTTATTCATTCATAAATAGCAAAATCCATGAAATAAAATACGTCATGATTCCAAATATTGTAACACTATTTTTACCCTACTGTATCGAGAAGTTAAAAACTAAGAATGAAGGATTATTATCAAGGATTTAATAATTTTCTACCGCAGTATCATAATAATATATGCTTTTAAAAAATATGTAATTTCAATAAAAGTAATGAAGTTTTGAACAATTCCACCTTACTAGACATTAGAGATTTTGGCTAAAGGCGAGACGTTTAAATTATTTAATTAATTCTTCAATTCGTGGAATAAAGAAGCATCAACTGTCTAAAATTACGAATATAGTAAATGGATTACGTTATATTTATTCAATGTTCCAAACCTTCACAAGTTTCTCGTGATAAACGAGGTATATAGAAAACCGGTATGTCGCAAAATTTGCATCGCACCGTATCATATAAATATAAACCATAACTAGTACTAATTTTACTATAGGACCGGATACGATTATTTCATAAGTAACACGTGACCACGCGCAAAGCGTATCCGAGCTTTTTTGCTGGGGAAAATCAATTTTTTTTAAATTAAATCAATACTCCTATTAGGAGATATTGTCGACGCATGACGTATGTAATTACATGCCCATTCTCATCCAATCATCGGTCCTTATACCACTCAATAAAAGAGTTATCAGCCTATCGGCTGATATTTAACCGCCCCTGTCCAATAACTATAGATTATATGGTTGTAATTAGTATGTGTCGATTTCATTTATTTAATGAATACGTAAATATTGTATTTTAAGTACGACATTGATATATAATCAAAAATCACAAATTTATTAAATTATTAAACAAAATAATGTTGATAAAATTAATACAATAATCAATACACTTGAACTAAAACATTCAGCAAGGAAATTACTATTCGCAGCAGAGAAAGGTGGATTATTTGGATAATTATCATCCACGACAGAAGCAGTGATAACTGGGGTTTTCCCATCACCTTTATCAGTACTATTAGAAGCATTATTATGAGACATTTGAATAACGTTAGACGTGAATGAATATATTTCATCATCGGAATTATCATTAAGTTGTAAAAGGACTTTGAATAAAATGGAACCATCTGAAGGAATAGAACGTTTATCATTGGCTAGAAAAGCCGGTAGCATTGTTAACGATAAAGGGGTTGATCCAATCGTAATTACTAATTCATTATCATCGTTTGTTGTTGTAGGAATTATCGCAGGTGTGGAAGTAGGAGAAGCTGTTATGGATGCGGAAGAAGGTGATGTAACTGTTCCTTTGCTGCCAGAGCTAGGCGGATTCCATTCAAAAGTTATCTGGTTATCTGTAAAATCAATAAAAATAATAAATTTTAAATTGTCAACATAAACTTTATTTTAAATCTTTTAAACTTACGATCCAACTGTGACTGATTTTTGATAGTTGCTTTAGCGTCTCCATTACAACCATAAACGTAAGAATATCCAGAAATTGGAGACCAAGAACCAAGACGCGTTCCATCATTAATAAGTTCAGCCCAGATACTAATATAGTTTATGAAATTTTCTTTAGCCACAACTTCTACAGATATTTTAGGTCCATTTGGAATCCATTCATTTGCTTTTACATTTATTTCTATTCCCGTTGCAACCTTTGTAACTTTTAATTTATTGAAAAGTGAAGTGAGTTGATTTTTAAACGAAAATGTAATTTTGAAGCGTCCTACGAGGTAGGTTACTTACCATTCTCACAATCGTTTATTATTATGGCGTTTACTGGTGTGGCTGCGTATCCAACATACAAAATTATTAACACCAAATAAGCCGATATTAAACTATAGTATCTGTTCATTATTATGATTTGTTTACTCTACAGTATTTTAGCAATGAGAAAAAAAATATATGGGATGCTGCGCTGCGTATTGGTGCTGAAATAACTTTGTTATTCTGACATAGATTAGAGATTAGTTTTTTTAAAAAAAAATATGTAGAAGAAAGAAAAGGAGGAATTTCCTAGAGTTTAAAAATATTTTGTTTTTAAAGGGATAATTAATTAAGGATTCCGGCAGGTGATCCATTTTATAATTATGTTTAAACTCATACTAAAGACATAAATAAATCAAGATTCGCGATTCATGAAAATTCATATACTAAATTTTAAATGAAAAGGATGGATTAGCAAATCTTCCCCAATTAAAATAATACTCATTTTGGTAATAAAAAGAGCTTGAATCGTGAACTTCATATTTAAAATTTATTTTTTTGGAAATGATTTCCTAATGACTGTGTGATTTAGATTAGCCATTCTTTAAAAAAAGCATGCAATGACGATCCAACATCAGAATACTGTATCTGATAATTCGACAAATAAAATAAGAGTTTCAAAATTTTATTCAAATGGTTTAATAGACAATTTTAGTCAAAGTGTAGTTGTAATTATGATTGTTATGTTTCAAATGAGAGTCACACCGAAAAGGGCCTAATGATGGACTGCCGCACGCCTTTTATATGGAATAAAAAAAATAAAATATACAGTATTTTAGAACCTTCCGGATGGTCTTAAATTCTGTTCGAGCTCTTTGAGGTTAGATAATTAAGTGCAATTATCACTTCCAGACATATTCAAACGAGAATTGGATTTTGACCATGTTTATTTTGTTGAAAGTGATTCAAAAACATTTAATAAATCAAAATTGAATTACAATGTCATTTTGAAAAAAAGCATATTAAGTTACAATAATAATAATAATAATTACGAACGTCAAAACTATATTTCCATCACTTCTGAACAGAAAGATTATGTAATAAAAGCAGAGGTTGGAACCGGCCCAAAAATCCTTAACCGGTTAAAATATTTAAATTTTAACTCTGGCCGAAATTTAATTTTCGGAAATTTTTTTGTGATTCGCTAATTTTGCACGTGCAGGCCTGAGATAAATTTAACAGGTTAATTAACCGTTCCAACCTATAGATTATTGGATTGTGCTTATTGTGCTTTTTGACAGCATGCTTTCTTTGTAGAATTGAACTTTGCAATCAGAACTAAATTCATTCTAACGTATAAATAGATGAAAAAAGGCTATACATATATATGTGGCTTCAATTTCAGCTTATAATCTTGAATATTTTTTAGAAGCTAATACGTTCATTAATGTGTGCGTCGATAAGCATGTCTGTATAAATATCATTCATTATATTCCATTTTTGGCAACTTAAAAAGATTTAAATTTTTCATGGTCCGTGCACATGAGAAAATAAAAATGCGAATCTTTTGGTAACGTAATCTCAAATTCAGAAACATGACGAGATTCCTTCGCGAAATTCATTTTTAGAAATTTAAATATGAGAGGTTTGCTATTAAAATCATGTGTGGGTCTTGTAACTTTATCCATATATTGTCATCCTATTTATATAAAATATTCAGAATTTATTATAACCCCTCCATTTCCTTCAATAACTGCAACAAGACACATCACATCTACTTCTAGTTGCAATTACCAATTATTTCCGAATTTGATAATTATAGGATTCCATTTTTACATTGTTACTTTATAGGATTATGATTTAAAATTATTATGATTATATTTTAAATAGAATTTTAAAATAAAATCAATTCGAAAAATTAAGTTTGACATACATTTTTTATTAGCGTGTCTTCGTACAGATGTTACGGCTTATAATAAAAGTAAAAGTTGCTTAATCCCATAATTATGTGGCTTATTATGTCTCTGTAGAGACCCTAATATCGTTCTTAATTAATATATTATTTCAATTGTAAGATTTCCAGCTCCAAATTATTTTTCGTACTACTAATGAATTGATTTCAAAAATAAAATAAAAATTAAGAATTCCTAACTGATATATGACCTTTAAATCCTATTACTAATTTTAAAATTAAATCATTAAAAACATAAACGCATTATCGTTTGTCATTGTTCATTTTACATTTATAATTTACATAATTTAGATATTTAAGAATCCGTTCCATGGAATACTTAATTGATCGGTAATATTGGGAAAGAACAAAGGGTAATTGAAATCAAACGTCTTAAAATAAGATTCCGGGTAATTGTACTCAACGGATGATAAAGACGTATTATTGTTATACAAAGGGTTTGGCAAATAAAATGGCAATGAGTTGATGAACGGTGGATAAAAATTTTTCTGTTCTTCTAAATTAAAGGAAATTAAGTTTTCACCGGGATGAGTTGGTGTAACCGGACCATTTTCATTACCGGGTTTCGAAAATTCCGAGATGATTGGACCATAATTAACTTCCTTAGGAACATTCTCCACATTGAAGCTGAAATAACGTGAATTTTCGATATCCGAAGAAGCATTATTACGCAAAGTGTCGTCAGATTCCTTTTTACTTTTATTAGGATATTCAAAAATAAATCTAGGGTAGACGGATTGATTATTGTTATTTCGACATTTTTCTTTTAATAAATTTTGTATGTCTTTCTCGATATTTTTGTAATATTCCTTAACAACGCTCGGTTCATTGGACCAAAACCAACTTGCCCATTTACTGACCCTTATCATTCTATCATTATAATTTTCCGATTTTAATTGCTTTACAAACAATGTTCTGTAAATGAAGAATGAATTCGGTGGTTTGAAATGTAATCTGGAAAGTGGTCGGTCACGGATGAATTCTTCTGCCGTTATCTTTGGTGGAAACGGCATTTTGATCTTTGGAATATCCGATGGAAGGTTCGATAATGAAGTTTTGCTCAATGTGTTTACTCGAGGCATAATTAAAATAGTCAAAAGAAAACTTTTTTTTAAAAAAAAAAAATAAATAAAAGAATGAAAAATAAAGACGATTTTTTTCTTAGAGATATTTTGCGAATATAAATAATATATATATATATAAGACCTTATTTCTCACTTTTTTTTATTTTTTATTATTTTTTCGTAGAAATTTTTCGAGCTTAAATATAAAAAAATCAAAGAATATTTAGGAGTTCCAACCCCGTACCGATTTGATATGGAAATCTAGATTATTCGAATAGATGTTCAGGTATGTGATAATTATTATCTAAATTGACGTAGCTACAGCCGGCGGAACATCCTCCATGATGCAAATAGCATAAAACATTGTGGTATAATTACAATCTCAGTTCACCGCATGGAGATAATTTTCCGTTGCTCGCTTTAATCACGATTAAGGTTTAGAATAAATGTAGTCTCCAAGAAAATCATTGCTTTACTGTTTTATCAAAGTCTAATGATTGAATTTCCAAAAGGAGGCTCAATTTATTTTTTAAATTATTAATATTTTTTATAAATTATATTTAAATCATTTCTGTTTAAAGTTTACAAAAGAATTAGATTCCGGATTTGACAATAAATTATCTAAAAATTATAATGAATTACATGCTTGAATAAACATCAATGCCGAAACATATTATAAGAGCCGCATAACGATCTATCTACTTTAGAAAAAGGATGATAAATTTCAATTGATGCAAAAATCAGGGTGCCAATTTACCCGACATTCAATAATGCTTATTCTTTTAATATATTTCATTGATTAACATATTTTAAGAAAACAACGAGTCAAATTTCTCCTGCTGTGCACCTAACCCATTGATAAAAAGTAAAAATGGTCGTCAATTATTAAAATTTTATTGTTGCTTTGTCATGTAATTAAATTTTGAATCCACAGCCTTTCCTAATTCAAAAAATAAAATATTTCCTAATTTTTTTTTTTTTTTGTGTAGTCGTAGCGATGGTGCAAAAATAATTTTTTAATAATCTAATTTAGTATTATTGGTAATGTTAAATGAAAAATAATGTCAATTTTGTGTTTGATTCAAGTTTCAAAAATTCAATTTATGTACCGTTTTTGTCTCACGTTTTTGTTATCCAATGATAAATTGCAATTGGTAAACTTTTCCTAATTTGGTATGTTATTTATTTTCTCCGAAAAAAAATATATAATCATCCCTTAACGGTTTTGTGGTCGTAAATCTCGGAGATTCGAAGTTTCTTGTTCTTCCTTTAATTAAAGGTATGAATTCCGGTCAAGTATTCTAATTAGGTCGATAACAACTCAAAATACAAAAAATATTATTTTTTTTGCCAAAATTAATTGATATTTTTAAATTTTTTTTTTTTTTTAAAAACAATTAAAAAATTTGCTACACGTAGAATAAATACACAACATTTTTTCGGAAATATAACTAATGATGTTGACTTTCTATTAACCGCAGCAGAGTTTCGTTCGCATAATGGAAAAAAATAAAGCCGCCCGGTGCAGGAATTGAACCCGCGTCTTCACAATTGATTTTGTAGGTAGTGATGTTCTAACAACTAAACTAACCGGGCTGATTTGTTTAAATAAACAATAAATGAAAAAGATAAATATTGAAAATTACGACTTGCTGCGCATCTGCGCATAATTATTATATTGTAACAAACTCCAGAAAGATAATTTAGAAGCAATTCGAGACCCGCCGGCATATGAGTAATTGTTAAGCATCTTGAGTGCGTATTAATATATTTACGCATGGAAGCCAAATTATGAAAAAGTGTTATGACCAGCAAAGATCATAAATAAGCAAAGCAAATTCCTTTAAAAATATGTGAAACTTTCAACTCACGATTCGCCCAATATCTATACTGTGAATTAATCGGGAAAGGGAGTTTCAAATTGCAAAATTGTTGGATGTAAAATTGAGGGAGAGCGGTGATAATTTAAAAGCTCTTTCTGTTTTACAATATGGGTTTCGTCAATAGAACAATAGAACAATAGAAACGCACCATTAAACTTATTAATTTATCATGATATATGTATGATCCGTTTATATAAAACATTATAGGCTTTTTTATATGCTTTTTTATATTGACTTGTATAATCAACGTTATATTATTTTTCTTGGGAACTTGTGGCGCAACTATAAATTCGGGGATAGAAAATTGAATTGTGTAACCTTTTTCTGTAAATTAACTAAAAAAGGGTAATAACTCTAAATAAAATGTAAAAAAAATTTTCTTCCCAAATAAATAAAAAAAAAAAAAAAAAAAGAAAATGTCAACACAATTCCTTTCAAAGTTATGTCAAAACTATATTGAATTATTGGATGATGATGAATTCTACGATATCACCATTGAAGTCGGTGAGGACCTAATGTAAAAATATTCCGTGCGCATATGAACATCTGTGTTATTGTTCTCCGTATTTACGAAGAGCATTGGTTTCAAATAAAAAAAACGACGACAACGTCTTGGCTCATTTCAAGTTGCCAATTATATCTCCGGAAATCTTTCAAATTATTTTGAAGTAAGTTTAATTAAAACATCTACAATAATTAAACTATTTTAAATATTTAAAATTTTTTTTTGTAATGTAAGGTATATTTATGGTGGAGTCCTATTATTGAATGAAAAAGATATTCCAGTCATTCTTGGAGTATTGAGCGTTGCTGGCGACTTACTCCTTCATGAACTCACGGATTATTTACAAAAGTATATAATTAAAAATAGATCAAAATGGATGGGACAACATTTCGAGTTAATTCATCGAATAAGTTTTCAATCAAGTGACTTTTAGAACTTCAATCATCATGCACGGATTTTATGGCCAAGTTTCCTGAAAAGATATTTAAATCGCTTGACTTTACTTCTCTTCCCGAAAAATCTTTGATATCATTAATTAAAAGAGATAAAAGAGATAATTTACGAATAAAAGAAATTGAAGTTTGGGAACATGTTAAGATGGGGTCTCGTGAAAATCCAACCATTACTCCTGACCCTACAACTTGGTCTGATGATGATTTCAAAGCGATAGAAAATACTTTACAGCAGTGCCTTCCTTTGATCAGATTTTTCAGTTTGTCACCTAACGAATTCTTGCAAAATGTTCTTCCATATAAAAAGTTTTTAAATCATCAACTTCATAAAAATTTATTAACATATTATCTGGTTCCTGAAAGTGAAATAACTCACAACATTTTACCTTCTAGAATCGGAAACTTTGATTCAAAAATCATTAATTTAAAGCAAGTTTCCTTAATATCAAGATGGATTGATAAAGTATTTGTTAGTAATGCTAGAGACCGATATTTACCTTATAAATTCAAATTACTAATACGAGGAAGTCGAGATGGATTTACTCCCAAAGTTTTTCACACATTATGTGATGGGAAGCAAAATACTGTTACATTCATTAAAGTAAAAGGGACGGAAGAGATTTGGGAGGATATAATCCTCTAAAATGGAAATCTGATAATGTATGGGGTAAAACTAGTAGTTTAATATTTTTCCTTTAAAAATGAGGATAATTTTATTAAAGATGCGATTTTAAGTCATGTTGAAAATGCGGATCGTGCATTAAATTTCCATGATGTTCACGGGCTCTGATCTTTCGTTATTTTCTTCACGTGAGTCATCAGATTATGAATGTTGTTGTGAAAAATGTCTTACGAAAAAATGATTAGAAATGATGAAATAAATTTTCAATAGAAGATTATGAAGCATTTCAAATTATTCATAAATAAGTGATATGTAAATATGTATAGATCATATTTTTGAAGTAAGTAAAATTAATAAATTTATTGGCCAATGAGACGATATTGCAAATTTTCAGAGAATTTACAAAATAGTCAAAGTTATAAAAGATAATGAATGAATAAACGTTAAATTTTATCTGTTTTCCTTTCTATATGTTTAATAATTTTAGCAGGATTACCGGCGACGACCACATAAGATGGGACATTTTTAGTAACCTTATAAAAAAGAATAAAAATGTTCAAATTTCTATTAGTATATGTAAAACACTGTCATATTTCAATTTGTATCTTATTTTAAATACATTACCACAGAACCCGCGCCAACTGTAACCTAAACTCCATGTAATTAAAGAGTATTTGATTACACTTAGAAACGTATAAACGAAAGATATCTCAAAGAGAAACTATTCACATACCCCATCCCCGATGGTAACTCCAGGACAAATAATAACGCCGCCACCAATCCATACATCATTTCCAATCTATTCTCATTATTATTTTTATTTTTTTATTTTTTTTTAAACAAAAAAGTGAAAAAATTAATAACAAATCTTTGTTTAAGAATTGTAATAAATTAATTTCGCTCATTGTTTAATACCTTTATGGGAAAAGCTAATTCAGGGCCTTTCGCCCTTTCTTCGGGTTCTATATGATGAGTTGCGGGGTAAAGGGAAACATTTGGACCAAACAAAACACGATCTCCAATTTCGACTTTATTACAATCCAATATCGTACAATTAAAATTACAATAAAAATCGTTCCCAACATGAATATTATATCCCTAAATTCACAAAATATCACGTTAACCACTTATTTCCCACGGATGATATGGATGATAAAACTAAAACTTACATAATCACAATAGAATGGCGGCTCAACTTCAACATTTTCACCAGCACTACCAAATAATTGCCGAATCATTCTTTCTCTACCTTCACGATATTCAACAGTACCAACACTAACTGGTTTGGAATTATTATATTCATAAAGGATTTCTCTAGTTTTTAATCGATCATTAATTAATTCTTTGGAATAAGCCAAATATGGAAGTCCCGCAAGTGCCTTCTCTCTTTCACTTTGCATATTTTCACTCGAGTCATTTGTTTCAGACATGTTGATTGGATTTTTGTTGAAAGTGAGAATGTTTGAAATAATCAAGGTTTTTTTTCCTTTAGCTTTATATAAGGAATTTTCTTATAATGAAAAGTATATTCACACCAAAAAAAAACAAAAAAAGATAAAATCGGCATTTAAAATTTTCCTATATTTGTTATTTTTTATTCATGAATGAAAAGGTTTATTGACTTAATACAATAGGCATAATTCGGTTAAATTAATACAAGATTATGCAAAATGTCATCATATTTGGCACAGTAGTATGTACAACACTAAAATATGTTATAGTAAACAATATCCTCGTTTTAGGGGCAAATACGCAGTATTTTTTATTAGCTAAATTAATTAAGAGATTTAAATTTACTATATTAAAAAAATTTTTTGGTTTTAATAGCTTTAATATAGATTTTTATTGGCCAAGTAAAGGATTACTCTGAAACGCATTTTGGAAATTCCCGTAAGTATTATTTAAATCATTTAAAAATAACAAATTAATAAATTACTTTTTTTATAGAAATTTAATATTTACGAAGTTCGCGTTCCTGATCGCATGCATCACATTGACCTTGGCCTCTTCAAATATCAACTGGATTTCGGAGAAGTAGAATTGAAAAAAGAATTTGATAAATCAGATCAGGTACCGCTGCAGATTATTGACATTAATAATATACGAAGAAGGAAAAATAAGCAATGCAGATAGATGGTCTTGTTATTTTTTTTTTAGCATTTATTGGCGTTTATTATTTTTTGTAATTTCTATTATTTTTTTTTATTATTATTTTATATTTACTAGCGTTTATTATCGTTATTATTATTATTATAATTATTTTTATTATTATTTTATTACATGCATGTATAAGTTAATGCAATGAAGATCATTTGGGCCAATATTGTTCACCGGCATTAATTGTTCTCCAGCCAAATTAAAATGTCCTGTTAAAATTCATGTATATAAATGGCAGAATTTTTCTTTAATAAAAATATAACAATTATCACAACAATTATTATAACGATAATTACAACAGTTAACACAATTTACATTCGCAATAATAATATCATTCAATCCTTGAAAAGTCTGATAATTCTCTAAACACAAAGACATTGTTATTCATTATTTTCCTTTTACATATTTTTATTATAATAACTCTGAAAGATATAATTAAGGCCGGGCCAATAAAATTTTTAGTTTCTCGTAACCCGCGCGCATCAATATTTCAAAAATTGAAATAATTTTTTTTATAATAAAATTTTTATCACGTGAATTGCATATAGTTAAGTATCCAAATTTAAATGTGTTTTATTAAGTAAAATAAATGATACTAGGAATTATACATCTCTTCGCCTCTTCTTTGATTGTTGAAATTTAACATTTCTACTCCTTTTTTTTATTATTAACTGTAATATAACATTCATTACAATAATAATAGTATCCTTCTTCAATACTAACTTGATTATTATCGCCCTCTTCAGGAATTTTTCCACATTGAAAACAGATGTCTTCAAATAATTCAGATGAATAATAAGGAATTTCCATTGAAGAATCACATGTCAAGCTATTGTTTACTTTAACTTTCTCAAAAAGTTTACTTACATTGTCACTTTCATAATTATTAATATTATCATCTTTGGATGTTTCAGATTCTTTTGCTAAAATATCAAAGAATCACCACATACATATTGAAAGCTATCAATATACCTTTCTAAATTAGAATTTCAATTGAATTTAATTTTGTTTTACTATATAATACACGCCACTTGTTACATTCACAACATTCAACTACAATACCAACATTTTTAGCAATTTGAGCATTAGAACTAAATCCTATGTTATTATTTGTTTTTTTTGTTGCTGTTTTAATGAAGGCTGGTATTGCTCTGTAGTAATTGTTCTATAAACTTCTGAGAATTCTTTATATCTTGTTTTATCAATAGATAGAATTGGATCCGGTAGTGAATGAACTTAAGAAAAATCCACTTTATCACTTTTTAATGGTTTACAAATGTTGCAATCTGCTTTATAGTAATACCTGACTAAACTCTTTTTTGAAAAATTGTAATTTCGTCAAAAGTTTCGTCTCTTTAATATTTTTATAT
>CAMKVN010000365.1:0-30846 GCA_946474995.1 Funneliformis geosporum | reverse complement strand
ACTATGGTGTAGGCTATCATCTTAGGTTGTTCTTGACCCTCTTTCCAGTAGTTGTGATGAATAGTGAATGATGGCTGAGTACCACATCTCTTTACCCTGAGGGTTCATTGGTTTGGCAGTCTACTAGGATATTGACACCCATTTACCTAGGTTTAACGTCAACTCACACTGGTTTGAAAAATAGCAAAGTGGGGTTAATAGTGGCATTTGACGTATTGTAAGATGTATCTATTTCTGTTGAAAGGTATACATCCAAATATAGTACCACTTGTTCGTGCCTAGTAAAAGTATCAAAAAAAAAAAACAAAAAAAAAAATGATTTTGACTATTTTGACCATTTCGGATATCCGAAATGATCTATTTTGACTTTATGTATAATTGTGACTAAATGTGATTAAAAATATTTTTTTATTTAAATAATAATTTTATTATTAATTAATTAATAATACATATATAATTTTATTAATTTAAAATAAAATAAATAATTATATTATTTAATTTATTAAAAAAGTAAATTTAATAATTAATTGGTATTTAAATAAATTAAAGATTCAAAAAAATTTCTAATAAATTTACCAAATGTTTTAAGATTAAAATAATTAATTATTTTATATAATTTTAGATATCTATACTTTAATTATATATATAAAAAATATATATTCCTAAAATATAATTATTTAAATTACAATTTTATTTATAAATAATATTTATTATTTTTTTTTTTAAAAAATAAAAATAGAAAAAAATAATAAATATTTAGTGAATTTTACTATTTAAAATAATTAATTTATTAATAATAAAGATTAAGTTCTATATATTATAAGATTTATATAAAAATATATAAATCTTATATAATATATATACTTAAGTTTAAAAAATTCTTAATTTAATAATATAATTAATTAATTAAAATTTAATTATTTTTGTAAACTATCATTATTATTAAAATATTACTTTATAATAAATTAATTATATAATGCTATTAATTAAATTGTTTATAAAAAATGCTATTAATTAAACCTTTTATTTATAATAAATATTTTATTATATATGAAAGTTAAATTGCTTAATTATCTTTTATCAGTTAAATAATATTTCATTATATATTAACATTCTTATACTTTATAGTGAAAATATGAAAGATATATATGCATTTAAAGTAAGATTTATATTATTTAAATACTTAAAGAAAATGCATTTAAAGAGAATATAAATATGTATTATACACGAGAATACATTCAATTTTATATATTTGTTTATAGTTTTTTTAAAATAAATTTTATGCTATTAATTATAATAAGATCAATAGCAAAATTGTGATAAAATTTTGGTTAAAGTAATCGAATGGCCTTTACTATAACGACTTTAATCTAAATAACACACCTCATCCCTTAACTATTTGGGCAGATTTAATTAATATTACAATAGCATTTAATAGTTTATGTAATATCTAGATAATATTATAAACCTTTTAATATAATTTAATCAAATTTGGATCTTAAGTATTAGACTACAATAATTGTTAACGAAGTACGTGATCCCAAACAAAGAATTTTTTATAGAAGAGGACGAACCATAAGAAAACAAATATTTACAAATATATTTGATACATGTATGCCGATCATACGAAAAGGTATATTTATTTATTACAACACCTTAATATAACTAATCAATAGTTGATCAAGACACATTTAACATAAATGATCAAAGCTTCTTTGTGACCGAAAATGGTGGTGAAGGAGGAATTCATGGTCTTCAGAGGATTCAATGGGTTTGTTTAGATCAGGATCTAAGACAGAATCATGAATTTGGAATTTCTGCAAACTGTGAAACTGTGTTGTACTAAAAAAGAGAGAAAACCAAAGCGAGGAAATTTGTAAATTGGGTAAACAAATAAACTTGCTAATTTTGGCCATGCATAATTTTGATCGACAAATCAACGAATTTCCATCAATTATTAAATGAGAAGAATAATGTAAAGGACCTGATATTATATTTTCTTTTGAAATATTTTTTAAAATCGATGATAAGAATAAAAGTAATTTTTTTTTTAAAAAAAAAAAGAAGGAACTTTTCAGCTGTTTTAGTTATCTCATGATGGTGTATTACGTCATCATGGAAGATCGCGGCGTTGTTATATCATTGTAACTCAAGTTTCTATTTAAGGAATGATACGGCGTTTTTTTTAATTATAATAATTAAACTAAATAAACTTACTAATCAATCAACATTCTTTTCATTCCTCAATAAAAAAAACAAAAAAAAACCTTATTTAATTAATTGAAAGTGATTTTTTTCAATAATAAAAAATTTAATACAAATGACTTCAATACTCCCTTATGATTGCATAAGAGATATGTTAGAGTTTCTTCGCGATGATAAGAAGACACTTTATGATTGTTTATATGTTAATCGTACTTGGTGTCAACTTACAATTCCTTTACTCTGGACTCGACCTTTTGAAAAGGAAAACGGAAACAAATCACATTTGGTCATTGATACATTAATAACATGTTTAAATGAAGAGGAGAATCAAAGGTTAAGGGCAGAATTGAACGATTTACCCGAAACGAAACCGGCATTATTTAAATACGCAATTTACATCAACGGATTCGATTATCAAAATTTTGAAAATGCGATAAAAAAATGGACAAAACTTCGTTGTAATGAAATTAATGTTAACATGCATGTTTTTTTATTTCAAATAATTGGAAATTTGATCTTTTCCCGTTCCAAAAATCTTAAGATTTTAAATTTAAATCATGATGATAAATGTCATGATGATGAAAAATCTCTCGAATACACAATCTTTCAAAAGATCTTGACTTTTAATAATGTCGAAAAAGTTTTATTAAATTTAGAAAAATTAGAATTGAAATACTTTGGTTGGGAGTATGATATCGATGGTTCGTTTGGTGATAAAATTTCAAGATTTTTCATTCAACTATCAAATTATTCTCATAACATTCAAGAGTTAATTATTGATATCTTCTTTGATTCAACAAATACTTTTAAAGTTAGTGAATCTTTAACAAAATTAATTGAATCCCAGAGGAATCTTCATTTACTTCAAGTAAATGAGTATATCGGTTATTCTTTTATTCATTCAATTAAAAGTCAGGCGAATTCTTTAAAATTTCTCAGAATTTTGGAGTTGAGCAATTTTCACACTTTATTACCCATATTGCATGAATGTGTTAAATTAGAAACTCTTGAATTTACGGAATATTTTGAAGTAGAAAAATTAGGTGAATTTGTAAATCCAAACTTATCTTTACCACAAATTCATATCAAGAACTTACTAGCGTATCAAATTGATATGGAGAGGAATCCGCAAAACTTTGAGGATGCAATGGCAATTCTGATCAATTTATCGAGACATAAATTAGAATCCCTCACAATGGAATATGTAACTTATAGAACAATCTCTTTTCTAAAATCACATTGTCCGAATAATTTGACTCATTTATCTTTAAAAATTTCAACTTTTGCTTTGTTTAAATTATATGAATTATTTCCTTTATTAAGATCCCTTGAAACCTTAATCCTCATAGAATCCGGAAGGTATGAAGACTCTTTATCACAGGAATCTACTAATCAATTATCTCAATTGGCTAGAACCATTCCTCCTAGCTTGAAATGCCTTGGAATTTCATTCTTAATTGACCTTTATGGTTATAAAAAGTTTTATGAAGAACTTTCGGTTCCAATTCAAGAATTAGATGTGTACATCTCATTGAATGATGATCATTTGAAAGAAATTGTTTCTTATGCCGAAAAGAATAGAAATTTAAAGAGGGTTGGAATCATGAGATTTAAAAGTTCGCTTAAAGATGGTCATATTTCCATGGAACTTTATCAAAGATCAAAAGCTTTAATACCTTTTGTAGGAGAAACCAAAAAAATCAAACATTTTGTCAACAAATAAGAGATTTTTTTTTGGTCAAAATATAAATATATATATAATAATAAAAATAATAAAAATTTCTGTACAGTTAGAAATAGTAATTTTGTAAGAGTAACTTGACTACTTAATTCTTGGCACTCTGTATTTTTAATGATTTAATGATTAATGACGATGAAAATTATTGATATTGGATAGATTTCAATAAACATTTTCCCATATTTTAAGAAGCGGAGTTTGAAAATATATAACCGTCAAATTTTTGGTGCAGTAGGAAGCTTCTTTAGGATAAAGTTATATTCGTAAGGAAGCGTAAGGAGCGTAAGTTCAAATTAAAGCAAAGAAGGTTGGTGTAACTTTCATGAAGCAATAACAAAAAAAAATTCTTAAATACTCTAGACTTATATTTCTGTATTTGTAAATTTTTATCAACTTTTATGTACATATACACTAAAAAAAAAAAGAACGTACAGAAAATGTTCAGGTAAAACATGAATTGGACGCTTCCAGAAGCTTCCGGTTGATGAGTTTTCTGGACGCTCAATTTTTTATAGGGACATGAAAGGATCACGCGTTGCGAGAACTCCAATATCTTTATTATACAAAGAACAATACTTAAAATAAAGAGCGACCATGTATGCTATTATTGGATGGCATTGCCTTCAACATCCAATAATATACATCAGATCTTGTGATATATAACATTTTATTCACTTTTATTACTTCTACCTAATCTAAAACAAAAATTCTTTATTGCAGGATTCATATTTTGTTGTAAATAACATTTCCGGATGGTTGATAAAAATTAAACATCCTTTGAATAAATATTTTGCACATAGAAATGGATGGAATAACATCTTTTATTTTCGGTTAATTCTAAATTCTAACCATTTTTTTTAATTACAGGAGTTCTCTATTTCGACATCTACTCGACATTTCTTTCCCTATTACCGAATTTCCTATTTATACTCGACTTGATGGTTCACCAGAAATCTGGTAGATCAAACAAACCGAATTCCCTCTCTGAGCTGTTTACATATCCATAATGACCAGGCGATTATATTGATGAGTAGGCAAAATGATCCAAATATATTTTTTTTCATTTATTTTTTTTAAGAAAAAAATAATATTTTTTTGTTTGAATTCTGATCGTATACATTTTTAATGCCACATTCATTTCCCGTTCGACTCCAAGGTTCAAAATAATGTTTGAGACGCAGTAATCAAAAAAAATCTAATTAGTCTCATTAATATGATTATTGAATTTCCCTGATTTATTATTAGGGCAGTTTACGCCAGATAAATTTATAAATAACGAAAATAGCAAATGAACAATGTACGTTTCACAAGAATCAGCAGATGGTTGAGATTACATCATTAATTACACCTTCAAAGGAATTCAACTCGATAAACATGTGAAAAAAGGATTTATTTATTGCCTTTGTTCGATGATATCAAAATTTATCATCAAAGAAAATCAACATAGTTGGTGCTCTCGAAACTATAAAAATTGACCACTTGACAGAAAACAATTTCTATCTAAATAAAGATATCACATTTAATTCATTTAATTTAAAATTAATTACTATTCTTTGACGGATAAGAACATAAAATTTCTTAAAATAATTCGTGCCATTGTTCTATATTTAATCTTATTTCACCAATCTAATAGTAGTTAACTCCATAATCCAGTTATTTAATTTTTTTTTTTTATTCTAGTAACACGAGAATAAAATAAACGGAATTTATCGTATAAAAAAAGAAGATTATTATAAATGTTCAGTTTTTTTTTTTTGGAAAAAAACAAAAAAAAACCCCCCATCTTCCTTTAGGATTTGATAATAAATACTGACAATGAATCGCAATCCATTATATTTCACAGTTCACGAATTAATGAAACCTTTTACTCTGTTTTTATTGCTCGTGTTTATCGCAACAAATTATTTGTTGTTCATGATTTTTGATGAGGAATTACAACAATTGCTGCAATATTCGGATTTTCAGCCACGTTTTTTGGAGGTAAAATAATACATATCGAATTATGAAATTTTCCATTTCGTTCAACAATATTTTTTAACGAGGTTCCATTTTTTTTAGGATATAAAGGGATTGAAAAACGGTAACGTGAACTCCGAAATTAACAATTCGGACATCGAAGTTAATCAAAGGTATTGCCAAAGCCCACAATGTCGATTTTTATTCGTATATTCAAATTCAGGAAGTTCAAACATAGATTTTTTAAGTACGTTCGCTTATTTATCGATAAAATTAAATCGTACGCTCGTTTTAACCAATGTGGGACAATCACGACTTGATTCGTGTAAAAAGTTTCCTTTTGAATTTTATTATAATATCGAGTACCTGCGAAAGAAATTCCATAGATTATCATTCACCTCACAAGTGCACTTTCAAAATTGGACAAGAGAAAGATTCAAGGAACCGAATTTTCATTACTTACATTTCACATCATCCTCATCCTCATCCTCTTTTGATCAAGATGAAGATGATGAACATATAGAAAATATAAAATTAAATGATCGATCGGTTAAACGTACCAATTGTCTTGAAAACTTTAAAATGAAATTTAATAGTAACTTCACTTCATTCGAAAAAATCATCTTTAAATCGAGATTGTCATTAAACTCGTTTGGTGGTAAAAAACTTTCAAAATCTTTAATTAAAAATTTAGAAGGATCCAATTCGGAAATATTATTAATCAATTATGATATTAAGCGAGAAACCTTTCACCCCGTTTCTGTAAAGTACTTATATTCACAACATATTTATCAAGAAGCCTGGGAAATTAAAATGGCTCTAAAACCTTTTATAGCCATTTATTGGAATATGATTGGCATAACAGATGCGACCATTTTATCGAATTGTGCTGAAAAACTCATCAACGCCTTAAAAGGATTAAGAGAAAATTATAATTTAAATAATATATATTTATCGACAGATTATCCGATCTCATCGGATTTCACATCTTTTCGTCATATAACCAAAGATCATCGTCGAGCAATTAACTTGTTAAGCTCGACAGTTAACATTAATACATGGTCCTCCTTTGATGCTTTTAACGAAATAAGACAAGAGAAAGGAAACCATGAAGAATTTAAGGGAACAGGAATTGTGAGCATATTAGATAAATTAGTTTGTATAGAATCGGATTACTTCATTACCGCTCCTTCAGAATGTTCTTCAAAATCTACAAATGATTTTATAAAAGAGATTATTAGTACAAGACAAGTATTAGATGATGATGATAATCAAAGGATTCAAAATATAATATCAAGATGGTAGATTACGATGTCATTATTTTATTTAATTTTTTATTTTATTTATTTTTTTACAAAAAAAAAAAATAACTCAATAATCTTCTTTCGCAATTATTAAAAAAAATGTATGCTTTCAATCCATAAAAAAAAAAGATTAGTAAAGATTTTTGAATGAAATTCTTGTACGTAATTAATTCCTCATAATTTAATCGTTCAAATAAAAGTAATCAAGTTATAAATTCCAACCATAGCAGATAGGAACTCTGCTCTGCGGATTAGCAATTGATTTTCCCAACTTTGTTTTAAAAAAATGAGCAATTGGCCAAAACTCTTCCCAAAAAAGAAATAAATAATAAGTTTCAAATAATTAAAATTCGTGAGAATAATTAATGTTCATGGCTCCATGGTCTAGTAGTATGATTCTCGCTTTGGGTGCGAGAGGTCGTGGGTTCAATTCCCGCTGGAGCCCACTATTATTCACTAACATTTTATTCCGCAAACTTTTGCATTTTGACTAACGATAAAAACCATGTTTGGCATCCGGTTTATCTCAGGTCGAATTAACTTAAATGTTGGGGCTGGCATTTATTTGGTTTAGTAAGATTTAATCTAATAATTTTCACAATCATTTTTTTTTCATCACAAGAATATATACAATACTAGATCTTTCGTTATCTTTATCCAATTCTGTTTGAAATACTTGAATGAAATTTATCTATTAGAAAAATCTCATTTGTTATGCTAAGAGACAGTAATGTATAATAAAGTTTTGTCCACATCGGGTTTTTATCAAATGTATTATTTTATTTGGTATCGCATGTGACGTAAATTTTACTGCACACTTAACTTTTAGTAGATCATACCTGCGGATCTGGCGATAACGCTGAATAATTGTGTGACTGACGTTTGTTATTTAAAACCCTTATTTATTTGCGAGATGAAAAAATAATCGTTTTTCCGTCATTTTTCTAATTTCGTGAATGGCTTCATTAATCGAAATAATTCCAGCGCCTACCATAATTATTTTCTTTAGTTCAATAATTTTATTTTTTCAAGGAATTAAAAGTTGTAAAACATTTAGATATCAAGAATTATCAAGTACAGATACTGGTGATGTTCCACTTGGTAGTACACGTTTTTCAACTGTAACAAGAGACGTAATAAAGCTTGTAATAATCCTTTTGCAAATTGGATTATTTGGATTTTTATTTTATTGGAGATATAATAATGATGACGATGATAAATATGTTTTAAATGCCGGATTAATGACATTATGTTGGGTAAATATAAAATCAATCAATTATATTATATTATTTTATTTTTTAATCGTTATTGATTTTTCTATTCCTTAGTTTTACGCATTGATCTTGACATCAATAAGTATAACATCAGGATCAAGAAATTGGGGATGGATTATAAATTGCCATTTAACCGTATTTTATATTGTCGCTATAATCTCGTCTTTATTACAAATTCGCATTGCTTTATACTATTATCCTGATTCTATACCCTTTCCTAAAACAAAACGAATCGAAATTTTACTTTCCTTGTCAAATTTCATTTTATCTTTTATATCAGCGGCAATTGCTATCACAACGCCTCGAGGACCTCCGTTATTAAACAACAATCGACAAGTTTACGCAGCGGAATACAGTTCATTATGGGACTTTATTATGTTTAGCACAGTAAATCCATTAATTCGTAAAGCTTTTTATCAGACTTCATTCAATGATACCGATTTCGATCAATTACCTTATTCATTAAGAGCTTCCACACTATATAATGATTTTAAAAGATGGAGGAATCATTCTCTTTTATATCGTTTGTTGAGAACAAATAGAAAATATATATTGATCCAAAGTTTCTTTGTCATAATTGTTGCGGTACTTTATTATGCACCTTATGCATTTCTCTATCGATTTATTGAATTCTTTCAAAACTATAAAGACAGACATGAATCTGGTGAAACATTAGAATGGGGGTTCATTTATATATTTGGAATGCTTATTTCAAATATAGCCTTACAATTATCCATATCACAGAATTGGTACTGGTCTTCAAGCATGTTACAAGTTGCCATAAAAGGACAACTCAATTCTGAAATTTATTCAAAAGCTTTGAAGAGATATGGTTCTAACGTTACTTCGGCACTTAAAAAGGATGATGCGAAATCAAATGATAAAATTTCCGGACAAAATGATGATGATTCACATGATGATGATGATGATGATGATGATTTAGATCAAAATGCTACAATCGGAAAAATAACAAATTTAATGGCAGTAGATTCCAATAGAATTTCATTATTTGCAACTTGGTGGAATAGTATTATCGATTGTCCTATTGAGTTGTTTGTGGGACTTTACTTTTTATATATTCTATTGGGTAGTAGTTGTTTATACGGACTAGTGATTATGGTCTTTACACTGCCCATCAATCATCAAACCGCAAAATATTATAATAAAACTCAGGATAAACTGATGAAAGTAAGGGATAGAAGAGTTGATTTAATGAATGAAGTAAGTTTTTTTTTTAAAAAAAAAAAAATAGAAAGCTTTGCCATTGATTTCATTTAATTAACAATCATATGTGATAGGTATTGCAAGGAATTCGAATGATTAAATTTTACGCGTGGGAAAAAAATTGGGAAAAGCGTATACTAGGTAAATTATTGAATTTTAGAAAATTTTTCTTTTTTTTGGAATTAATTATTTAAATGATTGGTCACCCTTTTTTAGATTCGCGCAATGCAGATCTTAAACAACTTCGCAACACTTTTATTCATCTTACAGTATTCGATTTTGTTTGGATTGTTTCTCCCGTATTGGTAACAATATCATCTTTTTACATCTTTACCAAAATCCAAGGGCATGAATTAACAGCATCAGTAGCATTTACCTCTCTCTCAATATTCCATGAGTTAAGATTTGCTCTTAATGTTTTGCCTGAAGTATTTACGGATGGGTCACAAGCTTATATTAGTATAAAGAGAATTGAAAAGTTCTTGAATGAGGATGAGATTAATAATAAGCCTGAAGTAGACATGGGGGATGGAGAGAATATATTTGGACAAGAGAGTAAAATTGGTTTTGAGAATGCTACTATTACTTGGAATCGACCTAAAAATAGTGAAGATGACACTGAATCGGAACCACTATTTAGAATGGAAAAATTGAATTTTGAGTTTCCCAATGGAGAACTAAGTTTGATATGTGAGTTCTGCGAAATTTTTTGCATGTGCATTCTTATTTACTTGTTGAGGGCCTCTTAATGACAAATATTTTAATTTCCAGGTGGGCCAACGGGATCAGGAAAGGTAAAAAATCACGAGATTGGTAGATTATAATTTTTGAGAAATTAAATATGTTTAGTTAATCCTCATTTTTTTTATTAGACCTTAATATTAATGTCTCTTCTCGGAGGTAATTATATCAGTAACAAAAATTTTATTTTATTTTGATTTGTTTCATTTTATGTGTATTTGGAAATTATTAACCTTATGCTTTAAATTAAAGAAACCCATGTGATAGATGGAAAAGCTAATTGTCCAAAATCTCCAACAAGTCCTATAAATTCTGATCTTAATCCATCAAACTGGATATTGTCAAATAGTGTCGCACTAGTTGCTCAACAAGCTTGGCTTCAAAATGCATCTATTAGATCAAATATTATTTTCAGCCTTCCTTATGACGAGGACCGATATGCGGAAGTTATTAGAGTGTGTTCTTTAGAAAAGGATTTAGAGATTTTGGAAGATGGTGACATGACAGAGATCGGAGAAAAAGGAATCACACTTTCAGGAGGGCAGAAACAAAGAGTCGCTCTAGCAAGGTTTTTTTCTTACTTTACTTGGCACGATTTTTTTTATTATAATCTTCATATTAATTCTTGATATTGATACACCTTTTTTTAAAAAATTATGCTCTAAATATTAAATAATTTAGAGCAGTCTATTCTCGAGCAAAGCATATCTTAATGGATGATGTTTTGAGCGCAGTCGATGCGCATACTGCTAAACATTTGATGATTGAGTGTTTGTCAGGCACTTTAATGAAAGGGCGAACAATAATTTTAGTTACACACCATGTCAGGTTATGTTTGAAAGAAGCTTCATACTTGGTAAGAATTTCATTTTTGTTTTCTTATTACCAAATTTCTCATCATTTTGTTGAATGAGCCTAATTTTTTCAATTAAAATAAAGGTCACTATTGATAATGGTAAAGTAACTGTGGCAGGATCAGTATCAGAATTAAGGAGTTCCGGTAAATTGACTGCCATATTAGAAGAAGCCGATAGCAGGTCCGAATTTGTCAAAGATTCAGCAGAACTAGCAGCAGAAAATATAGTGAAAGATGATGCAGACAAGATGAATTTACATATGGCTGAATCCTTAACTAATTCATCTGTTACGGAAAATGTTGAAAATGAAGTTAATTTAGGTGATGTTCAAAAAAATAAGAAGAAAATTTCCAGTACTTCAAAACCAAAAGTTCTCGTTGAAGAAGAAGGTAATTCAGGTTCTTTTTTGTTTTGTTTATATTACTTTAAGGTGATTGATTCAACTCACAAAATTTATTCTTTAGCACGTCCGACTGGAGCTGTTAGATTAAGAATATATAAGACTTATGTCCGTGCTAATGGACACATAATATTTTGGTCTTTAGTTGCAATACTTTATATTATAACTAGAACAACTCAAATTATGGAAAGTTGGTGGCTTAAAGTATGGTCACAAGCAAGTCTGGAAGAGAGTGGCAATAGTTATATCTCAATTGAGACTTCTCATATTATTGAAAATGTAACATCAATTTCATCCTTAATTCCAGCAATGGTCTCAACATATTCATTTGATCAACAGGGAAGGAGTTTGTCATCACGAATTCTCCCATTAAACTTTAATGACGATGATGATGCTCAGAATGATGTACATAGTATCGACTATTATTTGAACATTTATATATTAATCTCACTTTCATCTAGTATCTTTGGAGTTGTAAGGTTTTCCTTACTATATTACGGAAGTTTGAGAGCTTCAAGAAAATTATATAAAACTTTGCTTAAACAAGTTCTAAGAGCTCCACTTAGATTTTTTGATACTACTCCCGTTGGAAGAATTCTTAATAGGTTCAGTAAGGATTTTGAAACTATTGATAGTAATTTAATAGGTATTTGAGAATTTTAATATTTTATAAATATAGTTGTCTGAATATTATTATTAATTTTGTATTTCTTTATTGTCTAGCTGAATTCTCCACGTTTTTAACTTATGTAACCATTTTTTCTTTTAAAAAAGGGGTTTTGATTTCTCTTTATTCCTGATTCCTAATAAAATTGTTCTTATAATTAATAGGCCATTATGGCAATTACCACTATCTTTGTCATAACATCTATTACAAGAGGTAAAAATTTTATTATTATATACATACATTTAAATATCTTAAAGCATTTACTTATTATTATATAATTCATTTGTAGAATTCTTTATTGCTGCGATTATATTTTGTATGTGCGATGTATTATGTTTGATTGATTTATAGTTTTACATCATCACCCTTTAACATGCCTTATTATCTTTTAATAGGCATTATCTATTTACTTGTTGGATCGTTATATATTAAAGCTTCGCGGGAGTGTAAGAGATTGGATTCTGTTACGAGATCACCTCTGTATTCACATTTTACAGAAACTCTAATGTAAGAATAATTAAATCAACGCATTATTTTAAAGAAATTCATTATTTATTTAAACATATAAAAATATCTATCTCTTTATATTTTATAGTGGTATTTCAACAATTAGAGCATACGGTGCTACTAAGATATTCATGCAAGATATGTTTAATAAGTATGTTTTTTAATTTATTTCAACCTTGATTGTGAACTTATATTAACAAATAATTTCGATTTAAATTTAAGGATTGATTCAAATCATCGTGCGTTTTTTAATATGTGGCTCGTCAACAGATGGTTATCAGTTCGTTTCAGTTTGACTGGTACATTAGTTGCTTTCTTTGCCGGTATCTTCTTACTCTATCATATAGACTCGTTAGATCCGGGCTTGGCCGGATTATCATTGTCATTTGCATTAAACTTCACAGAACAAATAATTTGGACAATTAGGAGATATTCTTCAATGGAAATGAGTTTAAATGCTGTAGAAAGAGTGTGCGAGTTTTCAGAACTACCACAAGAAGCACCTGCTATAATTTCACCAAGACCTCCAGCTGCTTGGCCATATAATGGCAAAATTAAAGTGGAAAATTTAGAAGTTAAATATGCCTCAGATTTAGAACCTGTTTTACATCATATTAGTTTTAGTATCAAAGGTGGCGAGAAAGTTGGGATTGTTGGAAGGTAAATTTAATTTATTTATTTATTTTTAAAAAAAATTAAAAGCATTTTTTTGGAAATCTCTTATTTGAACAATAAATTTTTTCTTGAAAATTTTGCTATTTTATAGGACAGGGTCAGGCAAATCGACGATAGCATTATCGTTATTTAGATTCATTGAACCATCAAGTGGAAAAATATTGATCGATGATATAGATATCAGTTCAATTGGAGTTGAAGATTTAAGAACAAGAATTACTATTATACCACAGGATCCTATATTGTTTACTGGTAAATTTTCTTTTAAGATGCATTTGATTTATTAAACTCCTTTTATTATTATGTTAACTGATTTTTTTTTCTTTTAAATTTTTTAAAAAAAAATAATTTGATTATATAAATAATTAATTAATAGGAACAATTCGTTCAAATTTGGATGCGTTTTCACAGTATGACGATCTTGAAATAATGTCTTCATTGAAACGTGTTCATTTAATACCATCGGACTCGGAACAAGTGGCTGCTTTGGATGCAGTAAATACTTCATTAGAAACAATGAATAGGAGAGGAAGTAGGAGTTCATATACCCACGAGAATATTAATGTATTCAAAAATTTGGATACGCCTGTAAGTGAAGGCGGTAAAAACTTTAGTCAAGGACAAAGGCAATTGTTGTGTTTGGCCAGAGCATTGTTGAGAAGAAATAAAGTGATTTTAATGGACGAAGCTACTGCAAGGTAAATTACGTCGGGGAATTTGATATCATGAGACCGTTATTAACTTTGTGATGTATTTTGGTTTACTAGTATCGATTTCGATATGGATGAAAAGATACAAAATATGATAAGAACCGAATTCACGGATTGTACCATCATATGTATCGCGCATCGATTGAGAACCGTCATTGATTATGATAGAATATTAGTGCTTGGTAAGTCGATTTTCTAAATATTTAAGAATAATTTTGTTTAATTATTCATCTAACATATAAATTAATAGATCAAGGCAACATAATGGAATTTGATAGTCCTCATAACTTGGTAATAAATCATGAATCATTATTTTATAAAATGTGTCAAAACTCCGGTGAATTTGATCAATTAATGTCTTTAGCTTTAAAGAGAGGTAACAAGGATGTGTAGAATTTATTAGTCTGTGAAATTATAGGCCTTCAATGAATCAATTGACGAGAGATATTAAAGGTGCAAAAATAGAGCTTAATCGTGATGATCATACAAATACAAATAATTAGATATAATAAGATGTAATCAGAATTGAATCTAAATAAAGTTTTTCTTTTTGAGTAAATGATCGATAACATAAAATCTGTGTAAATTTCCATATCATTTATGTCTGTTAAAATATTTTTTTTTTAAAAAAAAAATTTCAAAATATTTGTGCAAGCGACCATTCATTTTCACTAGATCATGTACAAATTACAAGATTTGTTGTTATCTTTGATCTGATTTACTAAGAAATTTTCTGATTTAGGTTAAGAATTAAGTTTTAAGAGTTTCAGGGACAATAATATTCTTAGAATGTTTGATTTAGAATGTGCATATTCATGTACCAGGTGAATGCGTTATTAGAGTTATTGGATCCATCAGCAAAAAATTCATGTAACACGGCTGTATTTCGGCCCCGAAAACCTTGTTCATATTTAATGTGTTTTTGCGAGAACTTGCCGGGTTGCCGGGTTGCCGACGCCAATCAAAATCAATCTTTTTGAATTTTCGACCAACTCATATTAAATACTATTTTAAGACCCGATTTTAGATTTTCGTTTAAAAAAAAAAGAGTACCTCCTCATCATTTTCCATTTTTTTTTTTTTTTGCAGTTTTTTTTTTTTCCGATAAATTGGGAAACAAAAAAAAAAAGGTTTTGCAACTGCGCCAAATGACGTTAATGCGCACAGAAATATCGGATACTGGTCATGTGATGATATGCAGAGAAATTGTTATAAATTAGGTCTCGGATTGATGATTTTTTTTTTCAACCACTCCTTTCCGGATATCATTCTCAATTCAAGATAAATACAGATGAACTACACTTTACCTTACGTTTGCTTATCAAATATTTTCCAACACTTGGAAAAGGATCAAAAATCTTTGCATTCCTGTGTATTTGTCAACAAACAATGGTGTATGTCAGCAATACCAGAATTATGGAGAAACCCTTTTGAGAGTCCCGATCAACAACAGATAGCTTTAATAGATACATACATCGCATGTTTGCCGCATGCGATCCAACAGAGGTTACGGATTTCTACAACCTTAACGAAACCCGTCACTTTCAATTATCCCGCTTACATAAGGAACATACCGGTCAACCTAATATTTTTAACCGTCTTGGAATGGTGTGAGTCCAAGATTGAAGCCGAAACTCCATGTGAGAGGATGAAGAAAGAATTGAGTAAAGCTTTGTGTAGAAATTTCTTGAGTCAAGCCGCGTACATTGACTGCCTAGACATTACTTCAGCGAATGATCTGAATATCTTTCGACTTTATGGGGCATCCTCAAAGTTACCACAAATTCATAACCTAAAGGTGAATAATGAATATTATTCGGACCAATTCAAAACCATCTCAAGACTTTGTCAGAATATTCAATCTTTAATCATATGTCAAACGGAGCATATCAAAATGGGGAATTACACAGATTTGGTGAAGATTGTGCAAGCTCAACAAAATTTACAGAACCTTTCCATAGAATCTCAAAATATTGAGGGATTTAAAATCGTTTGGAATGGACTCATCACCTCCCCACATGCAAGGAAATCCTTGATCAGTTTGACCATCGAACATATTTATTTTGATCCGAACTTTTATACAAAGTTCCTTCAACAATTGACGACATTTGAGAATTTAGAGAGGATCGTAATCAAAAAGTGGTTCATCGATCAATTGAATCAGGATGAAATCCAAGCTCCATTCCGAGAGTTTAAAAAATTAAATACCATAATAGTTAAACAGTACGATTTACCTTTAGAAATTCTTGAACCCGTCTTTCAATATTCGAGCACGACCCTTCACACTTTACAGCTTAAAAGATTACAAAATTATAACCTTGAGAGGGTAATAGAATTATTATCAACTTATTGTCATAACCTCAAGAAATTCATTGCACCAGTGACGATTAATCAAAGCCTTACAATCGAAGAGTTATTTAAAGGATGTCAACAATTAGAATATTTGCATATTTATCACCCAAGTTTCGATTTTAAAAAAGTACAACCCTTAAATTGTTCTCAATACAATGTTTATAATGCTATGGATGTTGACGAATACCTATTGAAATTGAAACATATTTTTCCCGACAGTTTGAGAACATTTAAGGTTTATTTCATTTGGTTTTTCAGTCCTAGCGTACTAGAAAAATTCCTTGATGGTCTAATGGTTGGGAAGGATAATGGGATCTTGGAATTTTGTTTCAGTCGGGGTTTGTCGGAAGAACATTTGGAAGTGGTTAAAAAATACCCTAAAAATAATGTTAAACTTATATAAAATCCTTTCTCTTTGTATAATAAATTTTTTTTGTAGATAGTTTAAATTAAAAAAAAAAATCCCTTTTAGTAATATGGCAATAATTATAATTTCGAAAGTCTCCCTTCATGTAAATCACGTGAATAACGAATCAACTTTTTTAATTCATTTTTTTCCCCTCCTTCTTTCTTCTACACATTAATTACTTTTTGGAAATTAAGCGAGGTGTTTTTTTACGCTGATTTCACAACAATGAATTACGAAGTATTATAAGTTTAATTGACGGAGATACGAAAACACGTGATAAGGAACTTGCTTACGTAAGCAGAAATCATAGCTAATAAATATGAAATTCTGAATATTAAAAAAAAAAAAAATGTAAAAATATTTTCAAATTCATAATATATTTATTCTAGAAAAAAAAATTATTTAAAGAGCGAGTTTAGAAAGCCCATGGAAATAATCTGTTGAAAAATGCAAGAGAAGCATACATTGCGTTGAATAAAAAAAAAATATAATAAAATATCAGGGCGATATTGGGTACAACTTTTAATCAGTTAGACTCAACAAAGGAAGATTGAGTATTACGGTATCGTACCGAAAGGACTACAAAAACAAAAGAAAAAAAAAATGAATCAAGGTTCAGGAGTATAATGAAGAAAGCTATTCATTACCAATTTCGACAGAAAAAAATTTATGACGATGTGATACATGATGATCTCATTGCTAATGATATGAAGTATGAGACTTTTTTAGTTAAAAGATTAAATTCTCTTTGTCTGATCTTCACATAACATTATTGAACCTTTTTTTTTTTTTTTTATAAGAAATGGAGAAAATTGGATTTGGATAATTTAATTATTTGACTGATGTTAATTAATCTTGTTAATACTGATAGACACGTGAAATCAAAATCTGAAAGATTTTACTTATTGTATGTTTCCCCTCTTTATATATATTAAAATAATTATTAGTTATATTATTCTTTTGAAGATTAAAAAAAAAAATCCTCAAAGGAATTACATTAATAAATTAAAACTTAATCAAACAAATTATGGCTAAAAAGGTATAATTTTTGTCTTCCCTCATTTACCAAATCGTTGATTACATTTTGAATATTTACGAAGTCCTTGTAAAAAGATGAAATAGCAGAATTGTTGATTATCAGGCACATGACTTTACGTATAATAAAGATATCATGTTAATAAAGATACCAATAGGTTTAAATTATGAATACAAATCAATATATAGCAAATGTCCAACACTTACAATATTTCAGTTAGATGAATATGCCACGGTGGGAACCCGTTAAGGAAAATTTTAGAAGAAAATAAAATTAGAAGTTGTGGTTCGGGGAACCGTGATACTTTACGATTTTTTTTTTTAAAAAAAAATTTGATGATTTAATTATTGATATCAAGTAAAGGTTAATTATAAATTCCAAAATGCTTTTTTAAAATACATACTGCTTAGCCTCTTGTCTAATTCCCGAATATTCACATCTTCATATCTTAACTTCTCCTGTTTAATGTCTTCAGATAAAGATTTTGTCACGTCCACTATTCGCGTACGACCATCGGAACGTGAGACCAGATTAACCAGTAAATCTACCAAAATCCCAATCGTTAACGCCAAGAGTACTATTGAAACGATAAAATAACCAAATGTTACAATTCATACCTGGCTCTGTCTCTGTAGATGAACTTATTGATGATGATGATGAATCGAGTGAGGTTATTTGAATAGTGGGTATGATCTTCTCCGAAATGAAAAATTTTTGTGAAATGATGTTGACGTGAGATTGAAGCAAATGAACGTGTTGTCCCAGGCGACCTATAAAGGAAAAGGTAAATCAAATCAAATCACAAATATAATTGACGGATCTAAAACTTTACCTTCGGCATCATAAATGCTGACTATTTTCACTCCGAAACCCAGGGACCAACAGCACAGACGCGCCACTTCGATCAATCTTTCTTCTTGGACATCATCACTCCAAAACATTATTGCGAGATGTTTTGGTACTTTATCTAAACTCTTGATATCTCCGATTAATTGTGTTGCTGATATTGGTACGCGTCTTCTTCTTTGTAATAATAATGGTGTTGAAAAACATGATTTATAAATCAAGTACATGAATTGTAAGATAAACAACAAGATACTATAGAAAAGGTTGGTTCTTCTATAAAAAATTATCACAACAGGAATTATGAGTAACAATGGAATGACTAACAGCATTATTATTATTATCTATTATATCTATTCAATTCTAGGATCTAAAAGAGAAAAAGAAAAAACCACCCCACTAAAAAGAAAAGAAAGAGGAAAACGACCCTGATCGGTCGTAAAACTGTCTCGTTTAAAAGACCAAACGACCATTCAAAGTTCGTCTTATACAAAAATGAAAATCATGGTTGTACAAAGTTTAAGACTTATCCTGTGATCATGTCATAAGATTATAAGATTAGTATGATCTACCATAATTAGGAAAAAAAAATGGATGATTTGCTCATTTTTCAAGTGTCAAAAAATACGTGTATATATGGCATCTCCGAATTTATAATGCAATATCGGGAATTTTCTTAACATACCAACCCATTATTGACTAATTATGAGATCGAATATGGAAAATATATAAACTAAAATCGCATTAAACGTTTGAATGATACATATCTTAATTCGGTGTTTCCCTCGTTTTTAGTAATTTTTTATGCCCGTCATTTAATTTTTAAATGGAATGTCAGTTTTTTTTTTGCGAGTTTGCTTTTTTTTAATTCATCGTCTTTGTTTTTAAAATTGCTTATTTTCCCTCTTTTTATGATTGATATAACGAGAAAATGTTTACTAAACAGAAAAATGTTTCATTAGAAATCACACTGGATGATGATTTTAATGGTATAATGTATGGTCTCCCAGAAGAATCATTGGGATGTCAACTTAAGGGAAAAGTCATTCTTGAAAACAAAAATTCAATTCCAGTAAAGCATTTACTGTTTGTATTCCTTGGCAAGACATCCGTTGCATGTGGACCTCCTATGTCTACAGCAAGACCAGAATGTAAATAAAATAAAAATTTTAAAGAAAAAATCGTTTCTCGATTCTCATCTCACTATTAATCAATTTTTATTTATTAAAGTTAGTGAAACCCAAACGATATTTCGGAAACAATGTTTATTTCATAATTCGGATACATCAAATAAGAGAATCACTGCCGGTACACATGAATATTATTTTGAATTCGATCTTCCCGGGAATTTACCATCTTCGTTTCAGGGATCACGTGGAAAAATCGAATATTCTTGTTCTGCAATCCTTGCGAGACCATTATTTCGTAATGATATATTAGCAAAGAAACCTATATATATTAAACGATGTCTGATGGATGAAATGATGACACATAATTCAACATTTACTGAAGGAGTTTTGGATGGCCGAATCAGTTATCAAATTAGTACCCCTATCATAACATTTCGTGAAGGTGGTTTGGTACAGACCGAATTAACGTTAAAACATATAAATATAAATTCTGATACGGTCATTGAAGCTGTTGAATACGGATTAAAAGAACGAATTCATTATCGTACAACTGGTGAACAAGATATGGCCGTTTTGGCAGATGTTGACGAAGATCGTTATCCACTTGGCAAGAAGAAAATTGCTATCGACTCATTCTTTAACTCCGGTTCGGATCCTATCAGAGTCAATTTTCGCTTATGTCCATGGGTTAATTCTGATATAGATTCCCCATTAATTAACGTTCATCATAAATTAACATATAAAATCTGCGTTTCGGAGTCAATTCCTGCTGAAACGGGAAACGTTTTAAGTGAGAACTCACCCGCAATAACTTCTACTGCTCAGAGAAATCGTCGATATTCTGTTCCAGTTTCTCCAAGAAATGAAAGGGGTGAAGGAAGAAGAGCACAACGAATCACTTCTTTATTACCGATAACTAATAATAGAAGTTCAAGAACATTTTCTATAAAAACAATTCTTAATAATTCCGCTCAAACTAAAGTTGTAAAGGATTATTTATATTTCGAAATTCCAATCATAGTCACAACAAAATCTTTAAGACCAAGGCGACAAGCTCCCCTTTACACTTCTATTGATCAACCTCCAGACTACGCGATCGCTTCGATGATTCCTCCTCCACCAGGATATGATGATGTATATGAATCCGGAGATGAAGATGAAGACGAATCTGATGATGAATTTGAAATTCAAGTCCAACGTGAAAATGATTTAAATGAGGATGAGAATGGGGAAAAGGATAAGGACGAATCGTGTGATGAATCGTGTGATGAATCATTTGATGAATTATAGTTTATGCATATGAAGTTGGATATTTTATTAATTTATTTTATGACTTTTTAATATTTTAACTCTCCTAGGTTAAGGCCTCAAGACATAAGAAGAATTCAGAATTCTATTTATTTATTTAATTCAAGTAATACATAAATAATAATAATATAATAAAAGTAATAAATTCGAATTTAAAAGTAGTTTTTATTCACGAAAAGCTTAGAAGAGGAGAAGGAACAATTTACTTTCGGTGTTGATGCACCATGGATCCTTTATACTTGTTCACTTTGTGTGTCCATGGGTCTGTTACTATATAAAACATTTCCTCTATAATGAATTAATGCCTTCTTTAAACACCAAGCATGTTTCATTCACAGTATGGAAAAAATATATCAAATGGGGCTTCGAAGTACGAAAGCAAAGGTACCCTTAAATATTATTGGGCATTAATCAATTTTTTTAAAAAGTAGGAATTTAAATAATTTAATTAATATATTTAATAATAAAACATTAATACTTGATATTTAAATGTATAAATAAGATTTTATTATCTTTCTAATATTTGGACATAATGATTGAATAAAGGTTAGAAATAAAGGTACTTTTAACTTTCATGAAAAATACGCGAAAAAGTTATAATATAATATCACCTTTTCAAATGTACACATCTGCTAGACGGTATATCCGAAACCTCAAAGGCTTGCCGATTATAATATTTATTAATGAAAACTTGGTAATTACGAATAAATTTACTATCCAAAATTAAATTTTTCATTAAATTACATACATACAAATTAGTCTTGTATTAATTAGTATGATTGTCATTTTCTTTGATTACATTTATTTGTTTCATTTAAAATTAAATAGATGCTTCAGTTTCGGTTTATAAATAGAACAATAAAATAGTATTAAAACAAATGTTTTGGAATTTCACGTGTAATTTTTTATCATCGATTTTTTAATTCACTTCAAAGAAATGAATTTATACTCCTTTATTAGGATTAACAAATCCTTTATTGATAAAAATTTTGAAAGTACGCCCGGCCCAAAGTTTCCTTTAACGTAAACAATCATCGGATTTTCTCAACATAAATCTTTCTTGGACAAAAAAAAAAAAAAAAAAAAAAAAAAAATTTAAGGGATATAAAATTCGGGTAAATTGATTGAAATTTGGGTATTTGATAAAGAAAAATGGTTAAAGAAAAAAGTGTGATACGGTTTCAATCCTTCAATTTTAAAAGAATATTCTTGCTCGCTTTGGCCGTTTACATTATATGGTCCATAAAATTAAATTTATCAAATGATGAAGTAAGTATTTTAAAATTGTTCACTTTATTTTATTTTATTTTTAATAAATCGTTTTATCTTGATCGATTTTGCTCTGATATTTATGTATTATATATATAGACTTTACTATTAGAAAAGATTTCATTAAATAAGTTGGACGAAGCTGAACCGATTGATCATTATGAAAACGTAAACATCAAATACTGCGGAGAAAAAATTTGTAGATTTATGTTTCCATATTTTATTCCTGAACAAGAGACGAGAGCAAACCTTCACCTTAGATCTTTAACTTATCTTGCGAGGTCACTTAATCGTATTATGGTTTTGCCTAACGTTGGAAATTCAAGGATGAATTGTTGTGCACCATTTCCTTTTGAATTTTATTATGATTTAAAGGGAATGAAAGAAATGTTTCCAAACATTACTTTCATGACACAACAAACATTTCAGAAATGGACAAAGGAACTTTTAATTAAACCCGATACATTACATACATGGTTCATAGAAGATGGTAGGAATGATTCCTATTCTATCAGAGATCATGAACGAATGTCTATTGAGAAAAGTGAACGTTATAAAAGTAATGCTCTTCGTGAATTATGCATAAACCAATTCAATTTAAATATATCGAATTATACTGAATTTCATACCGGAATAAAAGGAGTTGGTTCAAATAATTTTCAATATAATATGGCAAAATTCATTGCAGAAAATCTTCAAAATGTAGAATCACCCGTAATATTAATTCGAAATCGATCTCGGAAACAAATGTTCCCAAAAATCATGAAACCAATTCCGTTTGCTCCTCACATAATTAAGCAAGCCACTGAATTGAAGAATAAATTACAACCTTATTATTGTATCCATTGGAGAATGGAACAAGCAATACCAACCGAACTGCCAGAGTGTGCGAGGAAATTAATAAAAACCATTGATTATCTTAAAAAAACGGAAGGCATAAATTCGGTTTATCTTGCAACTGATTATCCCATTTCGGGAAGCAAATCGGCTTCACAAACATTTTATAAAGTAGAAAAATATCATCATGAAGCAATGTTAATTCTTAATTCTACTATAAACTTCAACACTTGGGTGAGTTTAAATGCTTTTGAAGAATTTAGAAAAGATAAAAAATATGATTCAGAATTTAGTAGTTCAGGTATACATGGAATTTTAGATAAAATTACATGTATACAAGCCGATTACTTTCTAAGTGGACCTAGAAATTGTTGCAGATTACAATCATCATTTACTAGTCTTATTGGACAAGAAAGAAGAGATTTAATTACAAATGGTAATAAGAGAATACGGAATGTCATTACAAGGTGGGGAACGATGGAAAGAATTGATTAGATTAATTTCGGTAAATAATTGAAGTTAATGTGATTTTATGAAAAATGAAGAAATCACATTAAGATTAACAAGTAGATGCAAGAATACACTTATAGGTGCATCTTCATTATTAAAATTGAACCCGGTACTTCATTACAAAAAAAAAATTACTAATATCACTGTATTATACATTAGTCTTCATTTACATTCAACAACAAATTTATTAGAATTGTAAAGGGGAGGAAAACAAATCAGTCATTAGTTTCATAACTTAAAATTCTCAATTTTATTTCAAATACCTTTAATTTTTATATATTTTTATTTAATTTAATTACATTTATTATAGATATATCAATCATCGGACAAATCCAGTGCAAAATTCTTAATTAGTAAGGATTATCGATTTTCTTATGAAAATCTTGATTAAAAGTTTTAATTTTCAAACTAATTTTCATTTTACCCGAAAAT
This sequence comes from Funneliformis geosporum, assembly GCA_946474995.1. Taxonomy (NCBI): domain Eukaryota; kingdom Fungi; phylum Glomeromycota; class Glomeromycetes; order Glomerales; family Glomeraceae; genus Funneliformis; species Funneliformis geosporum. Next base: position 6,462 of record CAMKVN010000365.1, on the reverse strand, counting down.
GTAACCCTCCCTAACTACGATTTAAAATAAGTCTTTTTTAAAGGCAATTGTGTTATTACGTTGCTCCTTTTACTTTTAGTTCAAGAGGATCTTGACCTTAAAGTTTGAATAAATTTTATACATAAATTTTCAAACTTCAAATTGTCTTTATATAATGCTTGCATAAACATTTTAGATGCTTCACCTAATATACCAGACATTTTAATGGTGTCAAGAATACACTAATAACACCACTAATAGAACATAAAAAAGCCATTTTAACAAAATTGATACTGAATATGGTAAAACTATATCTAATGAAATTTTAAATTATAAAATAATAATAAATAATGAAACCATTACCTTTTTTTTTGATAAGAAATAAAAAATTGCTAATGAACTATATAAAAAAAATTAGTAATAAATAAGCAGTATGTCCAATGATAAATAATCTAATATCAGTAATGAATTAAGTTTATAATATAATTATTGATCTAAAATTTTAACATGTTATTTAATTGTTAACAAATAGATTAGTATATTAAAAGGTATGAAAATTTAAAAAATTTCTGAATATAATAATAGCTTTATAGAATATAACAAATATATGAAGAGAATATAATTAAAGCAGGAATTATGTTAATTAGAATAATTAGACATTTATAGTTATTATTTTAATTATGATCAAAAAAATCTTTATAATCCAAGTTTTAAACAAATAAAAAAAGTACAATTCAAAGTATATTATATCAAAAAGGTGTTTATTTTATAGAAAACATTTTATTTTTTATATAGCATTTAAAATATAAAAAACATTCATAGGAAATAATTGAAAAATAATATTCAAGTTGATCAATTTAATTGTAATACATTAAATATATAAAAAGTTTACTAAAAAAATAGAATACTGAGTTTCATTTTCCTAACAAACCTTTTATATATGATTTTATATGTAAATATACTTTAATAAAATTAAAAAATCTTAATATATATATTGTGATTATTATAAATGTGAAGGAGATTATCTTTATATTAGGCCAGAAAGAAGGTGAAAAATGTTATTATGTAAAAAAAAAAAAGAATATCACAAGGAAGATATTACAAATATTAATACAATAGCTTTTAAATATTACAAAAAAATGAAAATTCTGAATATCAAAAAAATATATTTATAGTAAAGATGCCAACCGAAACTCCCTCAAAATAATTTCGTTATATCCCTTACTATGTTTTTAATATAGTTTCGGCTAATTTCAGATTTCAGGTTTTGTTATACCCCTCACTATGTTTTAATATAATTTCGGCTGTTTATTAATTGCCTTTTTTGAGTTTTGTCTCTCATCTTTAATTTATAGCATTTTTATCACAAATTATTTCATTATTAAATTCAAATAAAATAACTATAATATCTACAATATCTATAATGTCTAAAATATCTATAATACTTATAATACAATCACAAACTAATATATGAGAGACGTTCAGTAGAAAAAGGGAAATCCAAAATTATTGTTAATTTTAATTATTAAGCTAATTTTGTGCATATGACCGAGATCAGCCAAGTGGTCCAATAATATAAATTTTGACCAAAATTTGGATTTTCTCTTTTTCTACTAACTGTTTTTCATATCTTAATCTTTTTCAAATATTTCAAGTTATTTTATATTTTATATTAAAGACAATTATGAGAATAAATTAAATATCTATTAGAATTAAGTGAGCAAAAATATAAAGATATAGATCAAAATATAAGATAAAAATTATAATAATTATACAAATATCTTAAAATAAATATTAATAACTTACAGAATTCTGATATTTATGTAAAAACATTTTTATATCTTTTACAATTTTTTATGAATCAATGCTTATATTAATTAATATTGGAAAATAAGATTACAGAATTTAATTGAAAATAAAATTAAAAAAATAAATCTTCAAAAAATTTGAATTACAAAAAATAACAAAATTTTTTTTTTATTAATTTCAATACTTATTAATTTTACATTTTCATATTTAAATTTATGATTACCAAATATATTAGCATCACTATATTGAAAGTCTAAATTATTACTTTCACTAATGATTTTTAATCAAACTTATTATTAAACATATAAATAAACATAAATAAATGTTAGTATTTATTAAAAGAAATAACTATATTTAATTTAGCATTTTAATTTATATTACCTAAAATTATTTTTAAAAGTTTAAGCCAATATGTAAGTTAAATACTAATATATAAGAGGTTTGCTAAAAAAAATAGGACTTTGAGTATTTTTTATTAAAATTTTAATTTTTATTGAAAAAATAAAATACAATAAAAAACAATTTTAATAAAAAATTTTCAGAGTTCTAATTTCCTAGCAAATTCCTATATAACTTTTTGAAATGTTAAAAAACAATAGATAATATTATTAGTAAATTTTAATGAAATATTTAAAACTATGTTAGTTTATCAATTTAATAAATTACAATATAATAAAAATTTTGACCTTAAAGTAGTAAATTCAAACAAATCAATAAGTTTTAAATAAAGCTATTTATAAGCTAAGCTAGCTTATAAGTCTCACAAGTTAGCTCACTAAAGCTTAGCTTGAGTCATTATAAAATGCTTGTGAGCTAATAAAGCTAATTTATGCCATAACTCAGCTTATTAGTTTAGATTTTTCATAAAATCAACTTTGAAGAAAAATATTTTAGTAATAATTTCTTTAAAGTAAAATAATTCTAATAATAATTTCTTCAAATAAAAATAATAATAGTAACATTTTTTTTAAAGTAAAATGATTTTAGTAATGTTTCTTCAAAAATAATAATAATAATGTTTTATTTGAAAAAAATAATTTAGTAATATTTTCTTCAAAAAAAAATCTTAATACCAATATTTTCTTTAAAGAAAATAATTCTGCAAAGTTTTCTTTAAAGTCTGATAATATTTCACAAAGAATAATATTTTTAAAGTATTTATTTTAAAGTAAAACGTTTTCAGTATATCTGTTTTAAATAAAAATACTTCTGGAGTATTTTTTTAAAAAAAAATAATACTTTCAAAGTATTACATTTAAATAAATACTTCTAGAACATTCTGAAATGCAACAAAATGTATTATATTAAGAGAGGTAAATTTTGTATAAAAAATTAACATTTTTTCTCTCAAAAACCATTTACTTATTTTATATCAAGACCAAGTTCTTCAATATCAATACAAAAATACAATACATTCAATTATATTAATAAAGAAGAATGCAATGATATATTTAATAGAAAATAATATAAAGACTTGATAGATAAAGAATATTTTTCAGATTATCGAGATATTACATTAATAGCTTCACTTGATAAATACAAATTTTTAAGCAAAAGGCAGATAATTATTAGATTATTCTTTTTATTAATAATAATAATAAATCTTTGTATCATTTGACTTTAATTTTTTTTTTATATTTGATAATATATAAATATATGAATTAATATCTATTGAAGTAATATATTATATATTATTTATACTATTTACATTATTTATTAAATAATATTATTATAATTATTTATTTAGAAGATGTGGAATATTATGATAATTTTAAAGGAGAAGATTTTACTTTATGGTATTTAGTATTTTTTAATCAGATAATATATCTACTTTAATAAAATTAATGTATATTACAAGATATAATTCTTATGAAGTTTATTGATATTATAAATTATATAACATATATTATAGTTATGTTAATTTTCCAATTATACTACCAAAAAAAAGTAATAAAACAAAATATATACCATAAAATCTATCAAAAGATACACATATAATCTATCTACAAAAAATTTGCTAATTTAATATAGCTTAAAATAGTAATCAATGAAAAAAATTGAAAAGCAAAACTGATATGTTTTAATAAAAATTACATGAAAAATTATTTTTTAATTTTCATTTTAATATAAGAATAACTGGAAAAATATATTATTTGAATTTAAGTCAGTCTAATTTTCTGATACTATAAGATATAATGTATTTATTATATAAAAATATATCAAGTTATAAATTTAAATATTGATCTAAAAGCTTTTACAATAATAATAAAAAGAAATGATAAATATTTATTACTAAAAAGTATATAAAATATATTTTTTGATAGAATTACTTTAATTTCATTAGTATCATTTTATAATACCAAATTATTTTTGTAAATTTTATTAAAAAATAAATTTAAATATATTTATACATTTAAAGTAATCTGAAAATTTAAATAAAAACCTAAAGTTGAAATATTTTAACTTTAAAGGTTAAAGTCAAAATAAAAGTTATAATAGTCGAAATAATATTATATCATATGATTTTTTATATATAAAAAAATTAAATAAAACAAAAAAATGTATAATCTCAGTCAATATTGCTTTGTTCTTATATATAACTACTATTCAATTTCTTGTATCTAGATGGATCTAATAAGCTAAATATCATTGATTTCAGATCAGCTAATATCAAGATAATCACAATTGGATTATCAGTCAAAATTATAATTTAATAAATTTTACTTTAAATAAATGGATCTAGATTTTGAAAATATGATCATAATTATCACAAGATTGACTAATCCAAAATCAATGATATTAAATCTGTCTAGTCATAAAAATCAAATAGTAGTTGTTTCATAAGAAACAGAACGATATTGATTGAAATCATACATCTTTTATTTTTTTTAATTTTTTCTATATATTAAAAATCATAAGATATAATGTCATTTTGACCATTTTGCCCATTTCAGATAGTTGAACAATACAGCAGATAAAAACATTCTTATTTATTTTATTCTATTAGACTTTAATTAATAATCCATTTCGATTTTATGTATAATATAAATATCTATCTAGTTTCATAATATGTTTTAAATTTATTTTGAATATTTAATATAGTTATTATATACTAATAAACTTCTTCTAAAATGTGATGTAATTTCATTATAATCTTTAATAATTTACTTAGCAAAATATTTTCATTTCAGTTTTTATATTTAGGAAAAATAATCTAATAATTTTTTATGTTATTTAAGATTAATTATTAATTTTTACTTCAATAAATTATCAAATAAATTGATATATGCAGATAATAAAGTATAAGATTTACTTTTAAGATCTAAAGAAAGAAATAATAATAATTTAAATAAAAAAATTCCAAAAGGTTAATCAAAACCTTTTCATAATATAAATTTATTGTTTAAATTATCATTAGTTGTATCTAATGACTAACATAAATACAAATAGGATAATCTAAAATTAACTAATTCATTCCTTTCAAAGATATTAGATAGTAATAATTTCTTAGCAGTATTATATGTAAAAGCTTGTCTAGGAATTGAGTAATTTTTTACTTGTATCAAAATATATAGTAATTTTCTTGTGATAAATTATTTATTTTGATATGTAATATAAAATCAATATTATATATATTACATTTTAATATTACTTCTATATTATATTTAAAAGACTTTTTAGGATTAAACAATTTGATGGTTTAATAAATTAAATGAAATGTATAAAACAAAATTTTAATTCTAAAAATTTTCTTTAAGATTTTGATATTTGAATTTATTTTTTTCCTTAATATAAGTTTAATATCTTCAAAGATTATACTTAAAATTTTTTATAATGTTAACATGCAATTTAGTGAATCACTATAATTAGACAGAATGTTTGAATAATAACTTTTTTAGCTATATAATAACTTCACTAAATTTTACTAATATTAGTATAGTTTTCATAAAGGTTTATGAAAACAGTTAGTATATTACTAAGATTCATAAGAGTTATATTTTACTAAGATTTATAGTTCATGAAGATTGATATATTACATAACACATAAATTCACAAAGATGTAAAAGATAAAAATAAAAAAAATTTATTAATAAAATTATAGAAAAGAAAAGAAATAGTAAAAATAAAATAGAAAAAGGTTGATTTACAAAATTTGTTCATACAACTAGTTAAAAATGTTAAAAATAGTTAAAAGGTGAAAAGAATTGGTATTTTCATACAATATATCGAATTCTGCCTTTTCTACAAGTTCTAAATTATTGTATTTATATCTTTTAAAATACATATAATAATAAAGTAACTATATTAAATAAATAAACTATATTAAATATATTACACATATTAAATATATAAACTATATTAACTATATTAACAATGCTAACAATGTCAACGTCACATATGTAAAGCAATTTGTAGATTATCCAGTAGATCAATTCTGTAGATCAATTATATGTAGATCTTTCTTTTGTATAAAAAGATGTATCTTGTAATATGTGTTGTCATCTAAATATAAGGATAATATATATAACAAATTTCTCATAATGTCTTATTTCAATAAACCCATTCTTTAATAAAGTTTCAAGTTAATTAATAATAAATGGGTTGTGAGCTAGGAAAATGAGGTTCTGGGACATTTTAACCAAAGTTAAAATTTTTACTTTATATTAATGTTGG